>BQNB010002655.1:0-120097 GCA_026074375.1 Tanacetum coccineum
TAACAAGTTCTAAACGCAGTCTTTGGAATGTCATCCTTATGCACTCTTAGCTGATGGTATCCAGACCTAAGATCTATCTTTGATAAAAACTGCGACCCTTTCAGTTGGTCAAATAGATCATCAATCCTCGGAAGCGGATAACGGTTCTTAACAGTTAACTTGTTTAATTCTCTATAGTTAATACACATCCTAAAAGAACCATCCTTCTTTTTCACAAACAAAACCGGTGCTCCTCAAGGCGATGAGCTTGGTCGAATGAAACCTTTGTCCTGGAGTTCCTTGAGTTGTCCTCACAACTCCTCCAATTCAAAAGGTGCCAAACGATAGGGAGACTTCACAATTGGTACAGCTCCAGGGATTAACTCAATCCGGAACTCAATTCTTGAAGAGGTGGAAATCCTGATAGATCATACAGAAATACCTTGGGAAAATCTCTAACCACAACAAGCTCTTCTTGTTTCTTATCGCTAGCCTTAACACTCATTAAAGGTCTCGCTTTCTCTTCCGGTCTTTCTCCTAATACTCTAAGCACCTTGCTATCTAGTAGTGGTATCCTCACTACTTTCTCATGACAAATTATTTCAGCCTTATGATTAGACAACCAATCTATACCTATAATCACATCAAAACTCCCATGCCCGAATGGTATCAAATCGATGTCAAAGACATGACCCTCTATTTCTAGTTTGCAACCCTTAATAACATTATTAATCTCTACTAGCTGCCCGTTAGCTATCTCAATATTATATATGAAACCTAATTCACTGGGCTCTTTGCCTAACATAGGTATAAAAGTAGTAGAAACAAAACTATAGTCGGCACCAGAGTCAAATAAGGTAGTGGCAAAATGATTATTTAAAGTAAACGTACCTGTCATAATGTTCGAATCATGGCGAGCTTCCTCTGCTCCTAACATGAATGCCCTACCCCTAGCTTGGTTCCCTTGGTTTCCACGACCCTGACCCTTGTTATTAGCAACTACTTGGTTTGGATGATTTCCTATCGGTCCTTGTGCTCTATTCAATCTAGGACATGCCGGTTTGAGATGGTCGGTACTATCACATTCATAGCATACTCCATGAGCAGGTGCTGGGTTCCTTACATTTACCGGGTTCACATTTCTAGGCACAACTCTACAATCCTTAGCAAAATGACCCGGGTGGTTACAGTTGAAGCATGTGCGACAAGGCCCTCTGGGTGCATGGTAGGAGTTGCAGATGGTATACTTGGGACCAACACCTGTATTCTCTCTTCCTACAGGGTTTGCGGTTGTAGCAAAAGCATTTCTAGTCTTAGTCCTCTTATTATCATCCCTAACATTCTTATCCTTGCTAGGTTCCCCCACGTTTCCTCTTTTCTCAACCTTCTTAATTGATCCATTCCTAACAGCCTCATCAGTGAGTACACTAGAAATCTGCATAGCCTTCTACATAGTCTTTGGCTCTATTGCTACCACCATCCTATAAATCTGTGGAGTAAGGCCATATACGTATCTCTTAATCTTCCTACTTTCTGGGGTCACTAAATGGGGAACTAATCTAGCCAGCTCATGGAATCTATCGGTATAAGCCGCATGGCCAGCCCCAACCATAACATGATTCCACAGCTTAGTTTCTAACTTTTGCATCTCATGACTAGGACAAAACTCTTCTATCATCATAAACTTAAAGTCATTCCATGACATACTAACAGCAACTTCCTGGCTTAACGTGTGGATCTGAGAGTTCCACCACGTTAAAGCCTTACCCACAAATGAGCTAGCAGTGTATTTCACTTTTTGGTCAATCCATCAAGTAAGAACTACAACACCTCTGTTACCATCATATTCCTTAGGGTTATAAGCTAAGAACTCCTTATATGAACAACCTACCCGGTTGCCATTCACTAACATATTCCTAACTTTCTCTTGAATGTTCTTATTAACCACATTACCATTTTGATTTCCAACATTTCCTTAGTTACCAACCTTAGCTAAAATTACATGTAAGAGGTTCTGCAATTTTTAGGCAATGATTGTCGAGAAGCCGGGTGCTCCTCCTACACCCCCATTGACTCCCTCTACATTCCTATTGACTCCCTCTACGCCCCCATTAGCTCCCATCCCCTGTTCATTCCTTTGACCATTTAATTTGTCAACACTCTCATCATTACCTCCCCTAGCTCCTTTACCCCTCCCACCTCTACCAACATGTTCCCCCTCCTCATGATTTGGAAACAGGTTGGCCAGCACTTCGGGTCCTCATCCTTGGTGGCATTATCTATACAAGGGAGAACATGGGCAACATTAGGTAGGTAGGAAGAATAACATATATATATAGAATATCTTACTATATATATAAATATACACATAATACCACCTAATGGCGTCAACATCAATTTATGTGAACAACGTTACCAAGTACGAGTAAGTTGTGATACTTTTATAACTACGTTGGCCACCGTATTTATATATGTATCCTTTCCCAGTAGTACTCAGTATTGAGCTCACACATCTCAATGACTGACATAACTAAAGCACTAAACCATGAACACGCGAAAGCAAGCAAAGTGGAACACCGCACACATAGATCCTATACGCAACTAAATGACGGATCTTAGGTTATAGTCTATGCCAACCCACCTAGTTCTCTATAACCTTGGCTCTGATTACCAATCAGTCACACCTCGACAATGGCGGAATCTCAGGAGTGCAACATAATGATCAATCATAACATAAGATACAATATAGAGAAAAATTACAATGCATAAACTTCAAGTGTTACGAAGACCATCAACCTCGAACAAACCTCGAGTGATGTCCCAAACCATAACTAAATGTATAATCTCTTACAATTCCAAATGTCCACACAGAGGTCCAAATCCAAACTTAAACCAAAACTTCCAAATACTAAGAACCAAACAAATAAACAAGCAAGGCTTCACATGAAAAATCTACACGGGATACTCCTAAGCCTGATATCACATATAACTAACCTATTCATCTTTCACTTCACCTAAAAATGATACTCGAAAATGTCAAAAATAATATTGGTGAGCTCGTAGGTTTGACCTTAAACCCAAAAGTTATGCCAATATCTCAAAACAATGGACAATAGTGCAATATGATAGTGAATATAAGAGAATTACCCATGACTTAGCATCCTCGCTAATCATGTAAACACGACCTAGCATACCCGCTAGTCGATTACCATGCCCTAGCATCCCCGCTAGTCAGGTGGCAAAATATGTCACTTACGCACCTAAAGGGCCTACTAGCTAGATCACTATATTAGGGCAGGACCACAAATAGACATGGCAAATCATTGCCAATCACCCTTGCCGTGCCAAACACAGTACACGCAAGTAAAGTTACATCACATATATTCACATAGCAATCATAAGCACATAATTATCCCAAAAACCATGTTTCACACAGTTCAATTTCAAATCAGTTCAAAAGACATTTGAGTATCATTTTCCCCTAACAGAAACACAGTAAAAAAATAGGGCTATGAGAACTCATCTCAAGCAAGTATTAAGCAACCAAATCTTAATCACACAGGCAAAGGCAATGACGTCTGCACATGACCTAGTCTACTTAATGTCCCATTTTAATCATTCATTTCTAAAATAGTCTTTACGTTTGATGCATAGAGGCTAGATGCGTTGTACAATTACCCGTAATAATTTAGTGGTATGATGGTTGACGTCTTATCCTAAAATATCTCATCAATCCGATATCTCAACTATACATACTTATACTATTTAAAGAAAATAGCTAAGTAATATAAGTAAATATTTATAATATATAATTATAAATATATCTCGATAAGTACATTCGGTACTCTTAGTTACCATAAAAATAATCATAATATGGTTAAAACTGAAACGTTTACTCATAAAAAGCATATTAAAGAAGCTTCCAAAAAAAATATTTTTCATCTTTTAGTGAATTTATTAAAATAGTAAAATATTAAAATAATATTTTATTATTTAAAACCAAAAATAATGTTCTTAAGTAAAATTTTCTAAGTATAAACTTTTTACGAAATTTTGACATGACCCATACGTTTATATACCATTTTCCAAGGTTTTTAACCTTTATTTCAAACATTTTTCAAACTTTCGACACTTTTCCGACAAAATCCAAAATCCCAATCTTTAACGTTTACTAAAACGTTTTTTCCTAAAATAACGTTCAATATCACTTCGTAAATACATTTCTGTTAGGAACAAGAAAAGTCTTGGTCACTTCTAATATAAACTAGTCAAAGCCTGTAGTTAGTCAATGTTTTGTTTATAAGCTAATATGGCCTAAAGGCCCATGGAAAGCCTTACAAGGCCCATGGCCGGCAACATATGTATCCAACAACATTTAAAGGCATTTGATTTTTAAAACACTCACCCTCATATAATTGATCCATTTAAAAAAAAATGATTCGAATTTTGAAGTATCAAGAGAAGGGAAGTGTGTGGAACAACAATTTTGAAAGATTTTGAAAAATCTTTTTGATAAAATCTTGAAAAATTGTGTTCAACATTTTCAAAAACATTTACTTGAGCTAAACTCAAGTTCGAGAAGGTGAAAGCTTCTCGTTGTTAGGATAAATGCACAAAAATGTACACTTTCCTTTATTTGAAGAACGAGTCCTAAGCTGACATTTACTTAGAAGTCGTATATCCCGAGCACACTTGAAAAGATGTTGGATAAAAATTTGCTCGGGGACAAGAGATTTCTCTTTTTTTTGAAGTTTAAAGAGACACTGATACGTCACACTTTTCTTTTATTTTGAAAATGAGTTGTTATCAAATTTTAATTAACAATCCAATTGACTTGAGCTACAAAACTTTGAATATTTTGTTTGAATAGCTCAAGACCGAAAAGATTTCTCTTTTCGTTGTTAAGGATAAATGCACTGAAACGTACATTTTCCTTTTATTTAAAGCACGGGTTGCAATCTGTCATTTGAATACAAACCAATGACTTGAGCTACAAAACTTTGAATGTTTTGTTTGAATAGCTCAAGACCGAAAAGATTTCTCTTTTCGTTATTAAGGATAAATGCACTGAAACATATATTTTCCTTTTATTTAAAGCACGGGTTGCAATTTGACATTTGAATACAAACCAATGACTTGAGCTACAAAACTTTGAATGTTTTGTTTGAATAGCTCAAGACCGAAAAGATTTCTCTTTTCGTTGTTAAGGATAAATGCACTGAAACGTACATTTTCCTTTTATTTAAAGCACGGGTTGCAATCTGACATTGATTACAAGCCATTTACATTAAATTTAGACAACAACCTTTGGAACCCATTTAAGCACGGTGCTAACGGGTTTGCCAAGTTTTGAAAACCATTTTAAAGTTGTGTCAATTCGATGTAAAGATGTTGAGTTCCAACGAGAGCTTGAAACCGGTGTTTCATTTGAAAAAAACTCTCGTGGAATCAATGGAGATTTAAAATCCTTTTTGATTTTCCATTGATTTTTGAAACTCGGTGTTTCATGTGGAGTTTTAAATCTTGTTGGTGAAGAAAATTTCCATTTATTGTTACCATTTGATGTATCATTCTGAAAATTCATTTTTGAAGCGTTTGAAAATCTTCCATTGTTTTTGGTTTTCAAAGCCAAGTCATTCTTGTTTTGCATTGAAAGCATTTTATTTTGGAATATTTTGAAATTTTTCAAATGATCTTTGCTTTGGTCTCCACACTTGTTTTATCGGTGTAAAACGAGAGTGTGGAGTAACCAAAAACTTGATTATTTCCTTTTAAAGTACTTGTCTTAAAACTCTTTTGAAAAGTAGATGCTTCAAAAGTTTGAGATTCCTTAATTGGCCTCCACACTTGTTTTACCGGTGTAAAACAAGAGTGTGATGTTTCAAAAGATTGATTCTTTGCATTTGAAGCTCTTGTCTTAAAACCCTTTTGAGGAAAAAATGTTTCAAAACTTTGAGATGTCTTAGAAAACTTTCTATCTTTTTGTAAAGAATATGTTATAAACTGAGAAACCCTTCTTGAAAATGGTTTTGAGGATTCACCCATGTGAACCTTTTCCGAAACACTTTCTTTTGGTTTTGAAGATTTTAAAACATTGATGTTCCATTTTTTTCGATTAAGAGAATCAAATGTTACTTTTAAAGCATTATACGAAGTTCTCAACTCATGATATTCTTTTTTACAAGAACGAATATATTGTGATGCCAATTTTGATTCTAAAAACGCAATTTGTTTCAAAAGATGATCTCTTTCGTTGTTAAGTAACGGTGGTTTTCCCAAAATTAAAGAATTATCAAACTTTGTTTCCACACGCTTCCCTTCCCACCCCCCCTCCCCCCCCCCCCCCCCCCCCTTTCCCCCCCCACCCCCCCCCCCCCCCCCCCCCTTTACCCCCCCCCCCATTTCAGATTTTCACGTTGAGTCCTTAAATGATTAAATTCTTTCAAAAATCAATATTTTTCGGCTTTAGAATCGTCAACCTTACGAGCCAATTGTCGTTCAAGAACAACTTTCGTTTTTTCAAGTTTTTCAAAATATGCCGCAAATTTAGCTGTGTTTGTTCGGCAATTCATGCTTGACATCATCAAATTCTTTTGTTTGTTGAGTTAATACTTTTCAAGCTCGACAACTTTGTTGAAAACTTACATTTTCATTTATCCCATAATATTCTCCCCCGAATCCTTTTTAAAGGTCAGAATACAAAATCAACATTTGATCTTGAAAAGGAATCAAATTGATTCTTTTTGAATAATTCAATCTTTCCCAAAATGTTATTGAACTTTGTTTCTGCAAATTCAAACAATTGAGACTTTAGATTTTCTGCCTCGTTTTGTGTTACATTTGAAGTTTTTGTTTGAACCCGCGACTTTTTGATTGAATCAAACAAGCTTTGGTAAGTCAACTTCAAGTGTTCATTCTCCTTAATTAATGACGCCACTTGATGTTCCAACTCAATATTTTTAGTTTCAATCTCATCAAAATTGACCTTGTGGTATATCATATATCATAACACGGGGTCGATTCTTGGACTTTGCTAGTTTCTAGAGAGAGAAACACATGAGAGGTTTTCTAGAGAGAGAAACAAGTGTGTTTAAATGGAAAATGAATAAATGACTAGATTCCTCTTCCAAAGTTGGAAGAGGAATATATATATATAGTTCTTACAATATATCGGGTATTAGTACCCGGTTAATTACCAAAAGTCATACGGTAAACTATTAACTACGAGCTATTAATAAACAGTTTAAAAACACCTGGGTGGCGAGTCTTTTTTCTAAACATCTTTAACAATCTCCCCTGAGGGAGGTCACCCCTAAAAATACTAAACTTAATCACTTCAGTCTTTGGCTCGTAGAGATATGATTCTTCTTTTAATGTCTTGTACGTTTGTGGCAGAGATCTTTTGATTTATCATTGACTTGTCTTTGACTGTGATCTTGAGCTTTCTTGAGATCATCGGCCAAACATAATCTTACATCATCTTGTAATTTATCGCCATTTTGATACACTTGTGAAGATATTATTTGATATCAGAGTTTTGCGGATGCTTTGAAACCTTTATGAGATTCTTCTTAACTTCATATCAAGTGTAGGTCGTGTTTAGCCTATTTGTGAATTGACTTGACATTTCTGTAACTGGAAACTCCAATTTCCATCATCCATCTTTTAATGATTCTGTAATGAAACAGTTAGCAATAAAGGAGAAAATTGATTTGAAACTTCAGTCTTGAGGTTAGATATAGAAAATATTTTTATAACCACTTTGTGAGTTTTGTTGTTGTCAAATGTTCAATACGTCCAATTCATTCCCTGGAAACAAGTGTGATTCACGTAGAATCGCACCATCGTTGCTTTCCAGTTGACACATAGTTGATTCTTGTAGAATCGCACAGTCACCTACAAGAGCTTGGTTTGATGTAGCTCTAGCAGGATTTCCCATCTTCATTGTGAAAATCTTCGTTTCACTCGGATGTTTCTGGCAATATCACAAGGATTAATGCGTAGGACTCTTAGGATAAGGGGTTTGTTTCACGTGTGTGATGACAAGAGAATTCGGATATGTGTCCTAACGATATTTATTTGACGATCTCTTCAGCTCTAGACTCAATAGTGCGTTTTGGTCTATTAATCGGGGCTGGAGCGCTGCCACCTGTTCAATATCAACTAACTCGGAGTGAGAAAGTCAATAGATAATGTGTTTAGTCTCCGTGAGAATTGAAACAGATATCTTTTGAGAGATTCTGAGTGGCTAGGAAGGGTTGTGCATTGCATCACTGGGTCCATGATGTCAATCTTCAATGTAGCAATCTCTTAGTGATTTCTGGCAGCATACGTATTGATCGGTTTTCTGCCTAAGTTTTTGGAGGGATTCTTCCTTTACATCCTTTGCCTTACAATTCTTTTTAATTCTTACCCTTCAATGCTTACCGAGACTTCATGACTAGAACCTTGTTGGGTTATTCCAGTTACTTGCTCCATCTCAGTCGGGCAACTTTTCCCTTATTCTCACTTTTACTGCTTTTATATGTCATAACCTAAGGACTTCTTACACTAATAGTGGATTGTCCTGGTAGATCCCTTCGTTTGTGGCTGGATCATTTGGGATTGTACTAACCTTACCAATCCCTCTATAACTCCAATAAAGTAAAATTTTTTCATTTTTTGGTCGGACTTTTGTTACAGTTCTCTTTACATAAAACAATTGAAATTCAAATTAAAGTACTTATGATATAAATATCATAGCGTTTAGTACCTCGTTCTTTTTTTTCTTCAGAAACGCTCCCCTAAAAATGTGCTTCGGTATTCGACTTGTTTAGCTCGTTTGGGCGGGAGTATATACATTGAGTCCTATATCTCGATTATTATTTATTCACATATTTTAATCACATTTTCTCCTCTTATCAAAAATTTTAAACCCTTTGACATTTTGGATATCAATTGATTTAAATATGTTATAAAACTTGGGAGAAAAGTGTGGCCATAATTCCTAAGTCGTGTAAGAAACATATAACTGCTCCCCCTCAATCGTTGAGGGATATAAATTATTCCTACACTTAATCATCAAAAGATTCACTACATACTAATGTACAAGATATATTATTCACAATAAGAAAATATTGACCTTTTTATTGTAACGACGATGTCGTCACGTTGTTTTGTTGATCAGCCTGTAGTCAATATCTCTTATTCTTCCTCCAACAAAGCTTTCCAGACTTCGAAAGATCTCCTGATCTTGTAGTCTTTTCTTAATCGTTGTGATGAAGGTCTTTGCTCCTCCTCTTGTCATCCTCTGACCATTTCCTAGTCTCCATGCCTTTTGTACTCGAACAGATGAAAGTCTTTAACCATGTGATCCAGCTTTTCCATGACTCTTGTCAACGTCCCATCACTAAACTTGTGTATCTCATTCAGCCTCATCAACTTTCTCTGATCATTTATGTCTCTGTAGATAACGGCTCTTGGCTTAGGGACAATTGTATAATCTTCTTTGAAGGAATAGTCAGTTGCATCCCAATTAGGATGTTCGAGGTTGAGCTTTGTTTGAATAATCTCTCAATTCGAGCTGCAAGCCTCCAACGTTTCCCTGATGACCAGGTTTCTGATCCACATGTTGACTGCTGTGTGTAGATGGATCTTGTCCGATTTAGACAGATGGTTGAGTTTGTCTTGAATATTGAGTAGATACAGATCTTCAAAATCATTTGGACTGTAGGTTTTTTTTAAATCCTTTTTCCGAGATCTTGTACTCTTTTGTAGTCAGGCTCGGCGAGAATTATCTCTCTCAAGTAGTTGTATCCATATTTTTCGAAAGTCTTGACACGGATCACACTGAGAATTCGCATCTGGGATCTGACTGCTTCACGATCTGAGGGCTCACTGTGTTTGTTGATGTAAAATTGCTTTCTTCTGAACCACCAGTGTGTGATACCATAAGCTGCACTGATGTCATAATCGCGTTCATTTCAAACCAACAAAGACGGATAACTTAAATTCTTCTAGTCCAAAGTCTAGGTAACGAGCGGCTTTGAGCTTGGATATGGATAAGGCAGTTTTTCGTTCTTTGTCACCTGTCAGAAGGTATTCCAGCGTTTTGATTGACCCTCAGGATTATTAAATCAACCTTATTCGTCAGCAGCTTATGGCATCTCTCCAATCTAAAATTAAGAAAGGGACGATTGTTCTGTGAAAGGCTTTAACAAGGTTGAAAGCTGGACCTTCCAAATTAGCTTTGCAGAGCTTCTTCTTTCCTGTTCGTCTGCAGAACCATTGGATGAAGGAACCTATATCATACGTCTTCCTTTGAAGCTTGTTCTTCGCGGGAACTTGATACGTTGTGGCGTATGCATTTGCCCAGTTGTTCTCTGGTTTAGGGAAATCATTCGGGGGAATGGTCCATTCTGGTTCAGGCGTAGCTGGTCTTTCATCTTCTGGAATCGGTTTAAACCATGTAGCAGCCGTTACCTTGGGAATATGAGCGTTATCAGTGTCCTCCAGATCTGAGACATGCCCTTCATCTATGTTTTGTAACGTATCAGAGGAATGTTCGGAGTTCCAGATTCGGGTTCAGGATTTGTTGCATCGAAGAGTCAATAACAGCATCTCTTGTGTCAGTGATTTTGCCTGCAGATGAGTAAGAGTTGGCTATTGTTTGACGCAGATGCATCAGATCCTGTGTTTCTTCGAAACTTGTGCTCATCATCTTTAGTGAGGAGGATGTGCTGACTAGAAGCACCTGAATCGTGTCTTCTCCTTTTTGTTGACTTACCCTGGTTTGATCCAGCTGAAGGGCCTTCATTCATCATCATCATCATCATCTTCTTTCATCATACTATCATGCTTTCTTTTGTGGTCTTTAACCCTGTCTTTAACCTCCTTATCCATGGCATCTTCATCTGCTATTAACGCTTCCATAAGAGCATGGTATAGATGGTAGTTGGCAGGATTTCTGTTTGCAGTCCTGTTCTTATTCATGTGTTTGAAGAGAGCATTCTTTAGATCAAATTCTTCAAGTGTAACTTTATCAGTTGACCTGATGGTTTAGTTGACTCTGTGTCTTCTCACTTGTTCTTTTTGATTCTGATAATCTCTTTTGGACTCTTTTTAGATTCTTGATTCTTGATAGACTCTGGGCCAGGCAGCACAGAGTATTTCTCAATTAAATCTGCAGTGTGTCGTTCAAGAATCCTAAGTGGCATCATCATGTTTTGTTCCGTTGATAGTTATCAAAAAACTGTAGGAACTTGGGATTTAATAGAAGCCAAAACAGTAGCAGAGTGATCAGTCTTCTTTACTTCAAAGGACATATCTTGCTCTAATTTTGCCACTCTTAGCTGAAGGGCGATGAATGGAGTGATCTCTGGGAGAGTTGTGGTGACGGTTTGATGACTGGATCAGGTATGGTGGAATCAGACTCATTTACAACTTTAGATTTCTCCTGATCATCTTCGGTTGGTTTGTCATAAAGAAATTGATCCCCAAAGGGCTATCAGTGCTTCTAGATTTTCATGGACGGACATAGAACCAGAATGACTTTTTGGATTATCTTCGATGACACGTTCATCAGTTATGAGTTTCAGGTTTTCATGAACCTTTAGGTAGGCTGTAGCGAGGAATTCTTCATCCATGTGCTCAGGGTTTGGTCCAGCAAGAGACACATGTACTTTTCCAGAGTCTGATCCAGTCTGGTCTTCTTGCATGGGCTCAAGGTCTGGTCCAGCCAGAGCCTCATGTGCTTTTCTGGTCTGATCCAGCCTGGTCTTCTGTACGAACAGATATCCCTACTCCTGATGTCACTGTGGACGAAGCTACTTCACCTTGTTCTTTGTCACCTTTAGGAGCAGCGGCTTCTGTTCCACTTTCTGTTCTCTGAATCAGTTGTTGATGAAGATTCATGGACCACTTTCTCTGATGTATCATCTTCAGGTTGAGAAGAGGGTCCAGTTGTCGAATCATGAGGTGCTTGATCACGCCTAACAAGGATAAACTGATCCGTAGTACTTTTCTTCTTTGACAGATCGATCAGGGAATGAGCTACTTGTTCTTCGGTTACAATAGCCTTACCCTTGCCCACTACTTCAGGTAGTTTGGGAGTTGTTTCAGATACTGGATCCCTGATCGCTACTCCTCCAACAGGTGCCTGACCTTGTGGCAGAAAGGAAGGATCCAAGCTAAGCTTAATTGCTCGTTCTATGTCAGCATCAGCACCTTCACCTTCTCCCTTTTCTTGATGCGCATCCAAACTCATCTTCTTGGCCAGTTCGAGAGCAGGATCATCACCTTCTCCTTGAGGAACAGGTTCTTGTTGAGCTTCATCATCTTTATCAACAAGTTGGAAAGAAAGCTTCTTTTATAATTTTGTGGAGGCTTACGCTTAGAAGGCTTTTTTGTAGGAGACCTTTAGGTTGTTTGATGAAGTTGGCTTGGTTGGTTTGACTGGAGTAGTAGTTGTGGGCTTCTTGGGTGCACGCTTTGTTGCAGGTTCAGGTTGCTTGCTTGCACTATCCTGTGGTGTTTTCTTCGTATTCTTAGCAACCATTTCCAGATACTTTGGATAGTATGAAGATTGTTGAATGGCTTGAGTAATCAATTGTTTGGGAATCGCCATTCCAAACACTTCATCTGTTTCACCTTTCGAGATAAACTTGAGATTACCTAGCAGAAAGTCATCTCCTGGAAGATGACAAGGAGACTCAGGTCTTTTATGTACATCACTGGTGCTCCCCAAATAGTAGATTATCATCTTAGTAAACCGCCCGTAAGGAATAGGAGAGGAATGCTTTCTTCTTTAGGGTCTTTCCTGGACTGGTTTATGAACTTGCTTGGTGTGAGAAGAATGTCTGAATCCCTTGAGTAAACTCTTCCCATAACAGTTCTGCATGATCAACATTAGTTTGAGTGACAATGCCCCACAACATTTGTAGCACTGGGTACTTGGTTTGTCACCACCAGATGTCTTTCCGGTTAAGCACTGGTTAATCAGTGTTAGAATTGCTCTCCATGGCTGATATACATAATTCACACGTATATTGGAGACAAATTCTACAGGTTCAGGGTACCCCAGCTGATTTACAAAATCAATCACCGTGTCACCAGTCGGAGGTAACTCAAATGGGTGAGCTGGGTCGACAGGAGTTATATCTAAGGCCTTTCTAAGAAGATCAACACTTAGATTGAACCATTGTTCATCATTGACAAGCAATAACTCCCCAGTCTTCTCGTCATACTTCATAGAGTTCCAGAACTGCTGAATGTAGATGGCAGGAACACTAGCAGAGGCAGAGAACGCTCTGAAGAAGTTGGTGTTACGCAAGATGTCCACAGATATCTGAAAGATGGGGTTCTTCTGTATCTTTTGAGCATCGAAAAGAAGATTGCTTTTCCCGATTTGTAACCATTGAGAGCGAGGTACAATCTGCTCATCTGTTCTTGTTGGTGCTTGAGCGGGAACATTTTGCTCTGCCATCGTATTCTGCATAAGAGTAATTAACAAAGGAAACAAGCATGGCAGAGAAACGATGTTAGAGAGGAAGGTTGACATTGACATGACATGCCTCGAATAACAGCAACAGTTTAGGACACAGGTTGCAGAATTGTTCAACAGATACAATTACATGTTATCTAAGCCCGTATGGGTGATAGATAAGTAATTGGGTCATAGGAATGGGCCTTAAATGATTAACGGGCTTAATGGGCTAAATTTTTGAAAATAAGCCCAAACCGCCGCCAAGCAGTTTGTCAACCCGCCGTGAGGTGGATTGAGCAAACCGCCGCGAAGAAGAGCACCAAACCGCCACGAATATTTTAATATATTAATCAAACCGCCGCCGGAAGTAAAAATTTGAAAAGGGCGGGATGAATATTTTAATAATAAAGAAATATTCGACCAAACCGCTGCGAGGCAGCGGTTTACCTGTATGAATAAAATAATATAAATATTAAGGCAACCCGCTGTGAATCAACCCGCCATGAATCAACCCGCCGCAAATAGAAATCACATGGCGGGTTGATAATTTTAATATTAAAATATTAAATTCAACCAAACCGCTGCCACGCGGCGGTTTCGTCGAAATATTTCTTTATTATCAAAATATTCCATCCCGCCCTTTGCAAAATTTTTATTCCGTGGCGGTTTGATTAATATATTAAAATATTCGTGGCGGTTTGGTGCTCTTCTTCGCGGCGGTTTGCTCAATCCACCTCACGGCGGGTTGACAAACTGCTTGGCGGCGGTTTGGGCTTATTTTCAGAAATTTAGCCCATTAAGCCCGTTAATTTATTTAAGGCCTATTCCTATGACCCTATTAATTATCTATCACAATTAATGGCTTAGATAACATGTCATTGTATCTGCTTGAAAATTTGCAACCTGTGGTCTAAACTGTTGCTGTTATTGAGCGTGTCATGTCATGTCAACCTTCTCTTCTACATCGTTTCTCTGCCATGCTTGTTTCCTTTGTTAATTACTCTTATGCAGAATACGATGGCAGAGCAAAATGTTCCCGCTCAAGCACCAGCAAGAACAGATGAGCAGATTGTACCTCGCTCTCAATGGTTACAAATCAGGAAAAGCAATCTTCTTTTCGATGCTCAAAGTATTACAGAAGAACCCCATCTTTTAGATATCTGTGGACATCTTGCGTAACACCAACTTTTTCAGAGATTTCTCTGGCTATGGCTATTTCTTTCATTACATTCAGCAGTTCTGGAACTCTATGAAGTATGACGAGAAAAGATGGGGTTTTTTGCTGTCTTGTTGATGAACAATGTTCAATCTAAGTTGTTGATCTTCCTTAAAAAGGCCTTTAGATTATAACACCTATCGACCCAAACTCACCCATTTGAGTACTCCGACTGGTGACACGTTGATTGATTTTGTAAATCAATGGAGTGTACCCTTAAACCTGTAGAATTTGTCTCCAATATACGTGTGAATTATGTATATCAGCATGGAGAGCAATTCTAACATGGAGTTAACCAGTTGGCTTAAACCGGAAATACATCTCGGTGGTTGACAAACCAAGCCACCCAGTGCTACAAATGTTGTGGGGGCATTTGTCACTCAAACTAATGTTGATCATCAGAACTGTTATG
Source organism: Tanacetum coccineum (assembly GCA_026074375.1). NCBI lineage: Eukaryota > Viridiplantae > Streptophyta > Magnoliopsida > Asterales > Asteraceae > Tanacetum > Tanacetum coccineum. The sequence continues at coordinate 15,070 of BQNB010002655.1, forward strand.
GGAAGAGTTTTACTCAAGGGATTAGACATCTTCTCACACAAGGCAGTCATAAAAGCCAGTCTGAAAGACATAAGAAGATGAAAGCAGTTCCTCTCCTCATTCTTACGGGCGGGTTTACTAAGATCGAATAATCTACTATTTTGGGGGACTCCAGTGAGTACATAAAAGACATGACGTCTACTTTGTCATCTTCAGGAGCATGACTTTCTGCTAGGTAATCTCAAGTTTATCTCGGAAAGGTGAAACATATGAAGTGTTTGGGAATGGCGATTCCCAATACCAATTGAATTGCTTCAAGCCATTCACCAATCTTCATTATATCCAAAGTATCTGGAATGGTATGCTAAGAATACGAAAGAAAAACCACCACAGGGATAGTCATGCAAAGCAACCTGAACCTGCAACAAGCGTGCACCACCAAGAAGCCCCAACTACTTCTACTTTCAACACAACCAAGCCTAACTTCATCCAAACAAACCTAAGTCTATGACAAAAAAAGCCTTCTAAGCGTAAGCTCCACAGGAAAGAAAGTTATAAAAGGAACAAGGCTTTTTTCCAACTTTGTTGATGAAGATGATGAAAGCTCAACAAATAAACCTGTTCCTCCCAAAAAAAAGGAGAAGGTGATGATCTGCTCTCGATAACTGGCCATAAGAAGATGAGTTTGGATGGCGCATAAGAAAGGGAGAAGGTTGTTGTAGGTGTGATGTGAATAGAACGAGCAATTAAGCTTAGCTTGGATCCTTCCTTTCTGCCACAAGGTCAGGCACCTGTTGGAGGAGTAGTGATCGGAGGATCCAGATCTGAACAACTCCCAACTACTGAAGTAGTGGGATAAGGGTTAAGGCTATTGGAACCGAAGAACAAGTAGCTCATTCCTGATCCGGATCTTGTCAAAGAAGAAAAGTACTACGGATCAGTTTATCCTTTAAAGGCGTGATCAAGCACCTCATGATTCGACAACTGGACCCTCTTCTCAACCTGAAGATGATACATCAAAGAAAGTGGTCCATGAATCTTCATCAACAACTGATTCAGAACGAACAGAAAGTGGAACAGAAGCCGCTGCTCCTAAAGGTGACAAAGAACAAGGTGAAGTAGCTTCGTCCACAGTGACATCAGGAGTAGGGATATCTGTTCGTGCAGAAGACCAGGCTGGATCAGACCCTGGAAAAGCACATGAGGCTTTGGCTGGACCAGACCCTGAGCCCATGCTCAAGAAGGATCAGACTGGATCAGACTCTTGAAAAGTACATGATTTTATTTGTGTTCTCTTTACTGGGACCAAACCTGAGCTCATGGCCTTAAATGTTTGAATTGAAGAATTTCCTCGCTACAGCCGCTACCTATAGGTTCATGAAAACCTGAAACTCATAACTGACGAACGTCGTCATCGAAAGATATTCCAGAAAGTCATTTGGTTATATGTCGTCCATGAAAAAAATCTAGAAGGCATGATAACTTTGGGGATCAATTTCTTTTATGACAAAACCAACGAAGATGATCAGGAGAATCATAAAGTTGTAAATGATCTGATTCCACCATACTGATCCATGTCATCAAACCGTCACACAACTCTCCCTAGATCACTCCATTCATCGCCCTTCAGCTAAGAGTGGCAAAATTGGAGCAAGATATGTCTGAAGTAAAGAAGACTGATCACTCTGCTGCTGTTTTGGCTTCTATTAAATCCCAAGTTCCTACAGTTGTTGATAAGTATCTAGGAACAAAACTTGATGATGCTCTCCTTAGGATTCTTGAACGACACACTGCAGATTTAATTAAGAAATACTCTGTGCTGCCTGCCCAGAGTCTATCAAGAATCAAGAATCTAAAAAGAGTCCGAAAGAGATTATCAGAATAAAAAAAGGAACAAGGTGAGAAGAACAGAGTCATAACGTTACTATTACCATCACGGTCAACTGATAAAGTTACACTTGAAGAATTTGATCCTAAAGAATGCTCTCTTTCAAAAACACATGCTTAAGTACAGTCTGCAAACAGAAATCCTGCCAAACTTCATCTATACCATGCTCTTAAGGAAGCGTTAATGCAGGGTATGAATATGCCATGGATAAGGAGGTTAAAGGACAGGGTTAAAGAACAAAAGAAAAGCATATGAGAGTGATGATGATGAAGATGATGATGATGATGATGATGAAGGCCCTTCAGCTGGATCAAACCAGGGTTAAGGCACAAAAAGCAGAAGACACGATTCAGGTGCTTCTGGGTCAGCTCAACCTCATCTTAAAGATGATGAGTAAAGTTCGAAGAAACCACAGGATTCTGATGCATCTGCGTCCAAACAACATCCAACTCTTACTCAACTGGCTGGCAAACTCACTGGACACAAGAGATGTTGATTATTTCACTTCTTCGATGCCCAATATGAACGATTTGGACACTTCAGAACATTCCTCTATGACGTTTCTAAAACAAGATGAAGAGGCTTGTCTCAGATTGAAGGACACTGATAACGCTCATATTCCCAAGGTAACGGCTGCTACATGGTTTAAACCGATTCCAGAAGATGAAAGACCAGCTACGCCTGAACCAGAATGGACCATTCCCCGAGTATTTCCAGGACCAGAGAACAACTGGGCAAATGTACGCCACAACGTATAAGTTCCTCTGCGAAGAACAAGCTTCAAAGGAAGACGTTATGAATATAGGGTTCCTTCATTCCAATGGTTCTGCAGTTGGTTTAACGAACAGGAAAGAAGAAGCTTGCAAATGCTCATTTGGAAGGTCCAGCTTTCAACATTGTTAAAGCATTTCACAAGACAACGTCTTTCTTTAAATTTTAGATGGTGAATGCCATAAGATGCTTTGGACGTAAGGTTTATTTAATTAATCCTGAGGGTCATCAAATTCGGCGTGGAATACCTCTGACAGGGACAAAGAACGAAAAACTGCCTTATCCATATCCAAGCTCAAAGCCGCTCGTTACCTAGACTTTGGACTAGAAGAATTAGTTCCGTCTTTGTGGTGATAGCTGAACGCGATTTGACATCCAGTGCAGCTTATTGGTAATCACCACTGGTGGTTCAGTAGAAAGAAATTGTACATAACAAACATAGTGAGCCCTCCAGATCGTGAATGCAGTCGTATCCAGATGGCGAATATTCTCAGTGTGTTCCGTGTCAAGACTTTGAAGAAAAATATGAATTAACAAATACTTGGGAGAGATTTATTTCTTCGCGAGCTGACTACAAAGAGTACAAGATCTCAAAAAAGGATTTTAAAAACCTTCATCCAAATGATTTTGAAGATCTGTATCTACTCAATATTCAAGACAAACTCAACCATCTGTCTAAATCAGACAAGATCCATCTACACACAGCAGTCAACATGTGGATCAGAAACCTGGTCATCAGGAATCGTGTGGGAGACTTGCAGCTCGGAATTGAGAGATATCAAACAAAGCTCAACCTCGAACGTCCTAATTGGGATGCAACTGACTATTCCTTCAAAGAAGATTATATGATTGTCCCTAAGCCAAGAGTCGTTATCTACAGAGACAGAAATGATCAGAGAAAGTTGATGAGGCTGAATGAGATACCACAAAGTTTAGTGCATTGGTTTTTTCGTAATTTGAGTGCTCTTTCTCTACTGGTCTGGTTTTAATTTTTGGTGTTTTTGGGACGTTGAAAAGGACATGGAAAAGCTGGATCACATGGTTAAAGACTTTCATCTGTTCGAGTACAATAAGGGCATGGAGACTAGGAAATGGTACAGAGATGACAAAGAGGAGAGCAAAGATTCATCTCAATGATTGAGAAAAGACTACAGATCAGGAGGATCTATCGAAGGGCATGGAAGCTTTGTATGGAGGAAGAATAAGAGATATTGACTAAGGACTGATCAACAGAAAAAGTAGGACGACATCGTCGTTACAATAAAAAGGTCAATATTTTCTCATGTGAATAATATATCTTGTACATTAGTAAGTAGTGAATCTTTTGATGATTAAGTGTAGGAATAATTTAGATCCCTCAACGATTGAGGGGGAGCAGTTATATGTTTCTTACACGACTTAGGAATTATGGCCACACTTTTCTCCCAAGTTTTATAACATATTTAATCAATGATATCCAAAATGTCAAAGGGTTTAAAAGATTTTGATAAGGGGAGAATGAGAAGAAAATGTGATTAAAAATATGTGTTATAATAATAATCGTGATTATTAGGATCATGTATTTACTCCGCCCCCAAACGTGCCTTAAACAATTTTAGAATACCGAAGCACCAGTTATGAGGGGGAGCGTTTCTGAAGGAAAAAAAATTTACGATCGAGGGTACTAAAACGCTTTGTTATTTATATCAAAAGTACTTTAATTGAATTTTCAATTGGTTTTATGGAAAGGAGAACTCGCTACCAAAAAGAGCCGACATGGAATTTTACTTTATGGGTTATAAGGTTGGTAAGTTAGGTACAATTCCAATGATCCAAGCCAATCGAAGGGATCTACCCAGGGACATCCACTAGTTAGTGTAGAAGTCCTTAGCGTCTGACATATAAATGCAGTAAAAGTGAGGAATAAGGAAAAGTGCCGACTGAGATGGAGCTAGTACTGGAATAAACCCAACAAGGTTCTAGTCATGAAGTCTCGGTAGCATTTGAAGGGAGTTGAAAGAATTAAAATGAATTGTAAGGACTAAAGGGTGTGCAAAGGAAGAAGCCCTCCATAATCTTAGAGCAGAAACGAGTCAATACATATGCTGCCAGAATCACTAAGATGATTGCTGACATTGAAGATTGACATCATGGACCCAGTGATGCAATGCACAACCCTCCCTAGCCACTCAGAATCTCTCAAAAGATTTATGTTTCATTTCTCACGGAGACTAAACACGTTATCTATTGACTTTCTCACTCCGACGTTAGTTGTTTATGAAAAGGTGGCTGTTCCCGTGAAGTCAGAAGCTCCGCCTCGATTACTAGAACCAAAACGCACTATGAGTCTAGTGCTAAGAGATCGTCAATTAATATCGTTAGGAACCCAATATCCATTTATCTTGTCTCTTCACCACTGTGTGAAACAAGACTATCTAAGAGTCCTAGCATTTCCTTGTGATATTGCCAGAACATACGAGTGAAACTCGAAGATTTTCAAATTGTTGATGGAAATCCTGCTAGAGCCTACATCAAACAAGCTCTTGGTAGGTGACTTGTGCGATTCTACAAGAATCAAACTTGTGTCAACTGGAAAGCAACGATGGTGCGATTCTACGTGAATCAAACTTGTTCCAGGGAATGAATTGACGGTTATTGAACATTTGACAAACAATCAAAACTCTCAAAGTGTTACAAATTATTTTCATATCTAACACTAAGACTGAAGTTTTCAAATAATTTTCTCTTTATTGCTAACTGTTTTTCATTTACAGAATCATTTAAAGATGGGATGGGAATGGGTTTCCAGTAACAGAAATTTCATGTCAATCACTCCAAATGCTAAGACACGTCCTTAACTTGTTATGAAGCTAAGAAAGATTCCTCATAAAGGTGTCAAAGCTTCGCAAACTTGATATCAATAATTTCTTCACAAGTGTACAAAATGGAGAATTACTTACATGATGATGTAAGATTATGTTTGGCGATGATCGCAAGAAAGCTCAAAGATCAAGTCAAAGACAAGTCAATGAGAAATCAAAAAGTTCTCTGCTCAACTTACGTACAAGACATTAAAGAGAATTCTTTTTCTCTCCGAGCAAAGACTTGAAGTGTTTAAGTTTAGTATTTTTAGGGAGTGACCTCCCTCAGGGGGAGATTGTTAGTTGTTAGAAAAAGACTCGGGCACAGCTGTATTTAACTGTTTATTAATAGCTCGTAGTTTAATTAGTTTACCGTATGACTATTGGTAATAAACGTGGTACTAATACCCGATTTATTGTAAGAAACTTATATATATATCTCTTCCAACTTTGGAAGAGAATCTAGTCATTTATTCATTTTCCATTTAAACATTCATTTGTTTCTCTCTCTAGAAAAACTATCATGTGTTCTCTCTCTAGAAACATAGCAAAAGTCCAAGTTATCGACCCTGTGTTATGTTATGATTATACCACAGGTCAATTTTGATGAGATTGAAACTAAAAATATTAAGTTGGAACATCAGTGCGTCATTAATTAAGGAGAATGAACACTTGAAGTTGACTTACCAAAGCTTGTTTGATTCAATCAAAAAGTCCGGGTTCAACAAAAACTTCAAATGGAAACACCAAACGAGACAGAAATCTAAAGGCTCAATGTTTGAATTTTCTGAAACCAAAGTTCTATAACATGTTGGGAAAGATTTGAATTTTTAAAAGTAATCAATTTGATTCCTTTTCAAGATCAAATGTTGATTGTCATATTTCTGAACTTAAAAAGGAATCGGGGGAGAATATTTGTGATAATGCAAAATGTGAGTTTCAAACAAAGTTTGTCGAGCTTGAAAGGTTTAACTCAACAAACAAAAGATTTTTGATGATGTCACAGCATGGAATTGTCGAACAAAACAGATAAATTTGCGGCCATATTTTGAAAAACTTGAAAATATGAAAGTTGTTCTTGAACGGACAATTGGCTGTAAGGTTGACGATTCTAAAGCCGGAAAATATGATTTTTGAAGATTTATCATTTAGAAATCAACGTGAAATTAGAAAGGAGAGGTGTGGATAACAAAGTTTAGATAATTCTTTTATTTTGGGATACCACCGTTACTTAAACAAACGAAAGAGATCATTTTTGAAAACAAATTGCGTTTTTTGAATCAAATTGGCTATCACAATATATTCGTTGTGTAAAAAAATTATCATGAGTTGAGAAATTCGTATATTGCTTTAAACGTAAAGTTGATTTTACTTAATCAAAAAAATGAGAACATTCTATGTTTCAAAATCTTCAAAACCAAAGGAAAGTGTTTCGGAAAGGTTCACACGGCTGTGATTCATCAAAACCATTTTTCAAGAAGGGTTTCTTCAGTTTATAACATATTCTTTACAAAATAGATAGGAAGTATCTAAGACATCTCAAAGTTTTGAACCATTTTTTCCGCTAAAAAGGGTTTTAAGACAGCGGCTGCCAAATGCAAAGAATCTATATTTAGAACCATCTCTCTCTTGTTTTACACCGGTTTAAAACAAGTGTGGAGACTTAACTTAAGGAATCTCATACTTTTTGAAGCATCTACTTTTGAAAAAAGAGTTTTAAGACAAGAGTACTTTAAAAGGAAAGAAATCTAAGTTTTTGTTACTTGCACTCTCGTTTTACACGATAAAACAAGTGTGTGAGACAAAGCAAAAGTCATTTGAAAACTTTCAAATATTCAATTAGAAATGCTTTCATTGGCAAATACCAAGATGACTTGGCTTTGAAAAAAAAAACAATGGAAGTTTTTCAAACGCTTCAAAATGAATTTTCAGAAATGAAACCTCAAATGGTATAATAAATTGGTAATTTTCTTCACCAACAAGATTTTACACGCCACATGAAAACCGACGGTTTCAATAATCATTGGGAAAATCAAAAAGGATTTTCAAATCTCCATGATTCCACGAGAGTTTTTTTCAAATAAAAACACGGGTTTCAATCTCTCGTGGAACTCAACATTTTTACATCCGTATTGACCCAAAACTTTAAAATGGTTTTTCACAATTTGGCAAACCCGTTAGCACCGTTGTTAATTGGGTTCAAAGGTTTCTTGTCTAAATTAATGTAAATGCTTGTACTCAATGTCAGATTGCACCCAAGTTGTGCTTTAAATAAAAGGAAAATGTAGTTTTCAGTGCATTTATCATTAACAAACGCATAAAGAGAATTCTTTTCAGGTCTTGAGTAAATCAAATAAAAACATTTCATAAGTTTTGTAGTCATGTCCATTGGTTGTATTCAAATGTCAGATTGCAAAACCCGTGCTTTAAATAAAAGGAAAAATTACTACGTTTCAGTGCATTTATCCTTAACCTAACGTAAAAGAGAATCTATTTCGGTCTTGAGCTATTCAACAAACATTCAAAGTTTTGTAGCTCAAGTTTATTGGTTTGTATTCAAATGACATTGCTTCCTGTGCTTTAAGTAAAGGAAATGTACAGTTTCAATGCTTTTATCCTTTAACACGAAAGAGAATCTTTTCGGTCTTGAGTATTCAAAACAAATATTCAAGTTTTGTAGCTCAAGTTCAATGGAGTGTTATAAATTTTAGATAACAACTCGGATTTTCAAATAAAGAAAAGTGTAGTTTCAGTGCTCTTTATCTTCAAAAAAAGAGTAATCTTCATTTGTCCGAGCATTAGTTTTATCAACATATTTTCAAAGTGTGCTCGGGACATACGACTTCTAAGTATATGTCAGCTTAGGACTCGTTCTTCAAATAAAGGAAAGTGTACATTTTTGTACATTTATCCTAACAACCGAGGAAGCTTTCACTTCTCGAACTTGAATTTAGTCAAGTAAAGGTTTTTGATATTGGGTGAACATATTTATTCATGAATTTTATCAAAAAGTTTTTTCAAAATCTTTCAAAATTGTTGTTTCAAACACTCTCCTTCTCTTGATACTGTTCAAAATTTCGATTCATTTTTGTAAATGGATTCAATTTTTTGAGGGGGAGTGTTTTAAAAATCAAAATGACATCCTTCTACCCTGACCTACCAAACTTTTAACCCTACCTCCCCCCCTTGCTCTTCTCTTCCCCTTCCCCCCCCTCTCAACCCTGCCCTCCTCACCCTCTTCTTTCCTTCCTCTTCTTTTCCCCCTTTATTGTTGGTTGAATACATCTCATAAAAGTCAAAAAGTTATATGTATCCAAAATTTCGTGGATTCAAAAGTGGTTCTTCACGTGATATACCAAGGCATCTTATACTCCATCCTCACAATATAATTGCGGGGTGGCAAAACATAATGAAGTGTTTTATTATTGAGGTGAGTATAAAGAAAATGTTTTAAACAAATGAAAAATTATCGATATAAAAAAATAGTTGTTGTCAAGTGTGTTTATATCGATAAGCGTACAAATGGTGAAGATTGTGTCTGGTTACGACCGTTTCTTGAATTTAACAGGATGAGGAGTGAGCAATCTACTGACCATTCATTTTAGATATCAACATACTTTGACGCAACTAGTTTTTCAAATTTGTTTAGAACATTCAGAAAGGTTCCAAATCATAATCATGCTATATCCGTTTTCTCCCATGTGTTTTCAAAATCTCATATAGCTATTTTAATCCATTGATGTCAAAAATATCATATGGTATGCTATTTTTGAGGGGGAGAAAATTGGATTAAAATGTGATCAAGAAAGATAAATGCTTAAGTGTGTGGAATAACAAAGTTGGGGGGGACTCTAAAAGACTCAAGTGGCATCAACTCTTTCCTCCATGTGACAAAATAATTCTGAATAAAAAATTTAGAATCTCAATGCTCTGTTGTAGGGGGAGTAAGATTTCTCAAAAATGAAACTTTCAAAGTATTAAATGTTTTGATTTATATCAAAACTTTGATTGATTTCAATTGGTTTTATGGTTTCGTCTGAAATAGCCATCAATCAACTACCTCTCAATGATCAAAGAAGAATAAGGTGGTAAGGTTAGGTATTATCCCATGAGCCAATCAGAACCGGAGGAATCTACCCAAGGACATTCCATAGATAGAATATAAGTCCTTCGTTCTGATGGAGTTAAATGTGAATGGGGCATAATGTCAAATAAGGCATGAGCTTTTATCATCGGACAATTCATATGATGATAGTAAGACGTCTTTGTGGGACATTGAAGGGGTTGAAGAATGAAAAAGAAATGATGTGTAAAGGGTGAAAAGAAAGAAGCCCTCCACAATCATTAGGCAGATCGGGTCAATACATAATCTATCAATATATCATAAAGAATGTTATTCGGTATTGAAGAATAGACATCATCGGATACCAGAGATGCATGCAACAAACCCTTTTTTCCCCAGCCACTCAGATTTCTCAAAAAGAAATTCTTGTTTCATTGTCACGGAGGATTAAGAATAATCTATTGACATTCTCACTCCGGATGTTGATTTTGAAAAGGTAGCTGTCTGCATCCAGCCTGCGATCACTAAAAAACAAAAAGCCACTAATTGTAGTCTAGAGCCAAATGAGATCATATCATCAAATCTCACATAGGACACAAAAAGTACATTTATATTAAACATCAATGATACAAAAGGTACAAGAGTCGCTTATATGTCTATGTGACATTGCATGTCTTTGTGACATTGCGCGGAACATTCAATAGTGATACTTAAGTAAAGTATTCACAATGATGAATGGAAATCCTACCAGTGCTAACATCAAGCCAACGCTGAACGTAGGTCACTAATTTGAAAATGATTGTTTAATGATTAAATTAGTGTTAACTAGTAATCTAAGTGATCTAGTAGTTATCGTGTTTTTCAAGAATTTGTTTTTGAAAAACACAAACAACATTTCCTTGATTCATTCAAGTGAAGTGTTAGAATACCAAGGTTACTTATGATGTCACAATATTAATGAGGGGAGATTGTTAGAATTAAAGTTAGTAGTTGACTCTCAAGCTTAGACGCACTACCACACATTGACTTACACCTATGTAATATTTAGGCTATAACAAGATTATGATTAGTGTTTAATGGTTCATCAAATTTTAATCGGGGGATGAGAAGTATATTCTAGCTGAATATTTTGTTAGAGCGGAAAACAATTAGGGAGGAGAAATTGTGTACATCGGGACTTAATTGGGGGGGGGAACTTTTTTTGGTGTTACAACTTAGTACAAACAACTGGAGGGAAGAATGTGTACTCTAGGACTTATTGACTTTGGTGTATATAACATCTGGGACTTAATTGACTTGGAGGTTATTAGTTTCTTTCTTCTATGTGTTGTTTGTGTAAAGTATGTGCCTACGATTGGTTGTTCGATTTTGGGGGAAGCAATCTTAGGGAGATTACATTTATGTACAACAACATCACATCATCTATACCTTTAGAAGCTACAGAAACACCGTATATTCATTCCTTATATCTCATATCCAAAGTTCAAAGATACACTTTCGCCAACTCTGATAAATCAAAGAAATTCTCAAATCTCACGTTGTTGATCAAGATAAAAGTTTCTACATTTGGAGGAGATTGTAAGTTGTCAAGAAAGTATGGGAGTATGTTGGTTGAAGCTTTAAAAGACATATCAAGATAGGACTTCACGGTAAAGAAATGATGATGTGAAAAGATCTCAGAGGCAAGTCAACATGGAAATTGGAAAAGATCAAGGTAAAGATCTTAGAACCATGATTTGGAAACAAGATCATATTACACAATAAGACTTAAGAACAAAACAAGCATTAAAGTTCAAAGATCAAAGTCACAAGAGAGATCTCAATGATCATCCTTTAGGGGGAGATTGTTACGAATAAGAAAATGATGATCATTAATGCAATCAAAGAGAGATCTCAATGATCATCTTGGGGGATGTTGTTCCCACGAAACGACATGTGACATTCTTATTGAGAGAAATTTCTTGTATAATAAAGAAATAATATGTGTTAATAGGTTTAGGGTGATGGCTCGTAACTTAAATAAAGTCCCGAGAACCTGACAAAATAGCTTAAAGTAGGAAAAAGAGCTCCTTGCTCTTCCTTGTAATTGGGTATAAATACCCTACCACTAACTTATTTGTGAGGTGTGTCTCCTAAGTGTCTTCTAATCCTATTCTTATCTTTTCTCTATTCCTCCTCCTCCCTCTACTTTCCATCTTTCTCTCTCTAGAATAAACACACACACAACACCTAAACACACACTCTATTGCTTATTGATCCTAAATTCAAGACCTAACAGTTGAGAAAAGAGGAAATGTGGGGGAACCTAGCAAGATAAGAATGGTAGGGATGATAATAAGAGGACTCGGACTGGGAATACTTTTGCTACGACCGCAAATTCTGTAGGAAGAGAGAATACCAAGTTGCTTGGCCCAAGCGTACACTAAACTCCTACCATGTTCCCGGAGGGCTTTATCGCACATGCTTCTTTTTTTTTTTGTTAACTTGTAATCGCCTATGTCATTTTGCTAAGGATTGTAGAGTTATGCCTAGGAATGTGAACCCGGTAAATGTAAGGAACCTAGCACCCGCTCGTAGAGCATGCTATGAATATAGGAGTACTGACCATCTCAAACCGGCATGTCCTAGTTTGAATAGAGCACAAGGACCGAGAGGAAACCGTTTAAACCAAGTTGTTGCTAATAATGAGGGTCAGGGTCATGGAAACCAAGGGAACCAAGCTAGGGGTGGGGCATTCATGTTGGGAGCAGAGGAAGCTCGCCAGGATCCAAACATTGTAACAGGTACGTTTACTTTTTTAAACAATCATTTTGCCCACTACCTTATTAGACTTCTGGTGTCGAACTATAGCTTTGTTTCTACTACTTTTATACCTCTGTTAGGCATAGAGTCCAGTGAATTAGGTTTCAGATATGAGAATGAGATAGCTAGCAGGTAGCTAGTAGAGATTGATAAGGTTATTAAGGGTTGCAAACTAGAAATCAAGGGTCATGTCTTTGACATCGATTTGATACCATTCGGGCATGGGAGTTTGATGTGATTATAGGTATGAATTGGTTGTCTAATCATAAGGCTGAAATAATTTGTCATGAGAAAGTAGCGAGGATACCACTACTAGATGGAAAGGTGCTTAGAGTATTAGGAGAAAGACCGGAAGAGAAAGCAAGACTTTTGATGAGTGCTAAGGCTAGCGATAAGAAGAAAGAAGAGATTGTTGTAGTTAGAGATTTTCCTAAGTATTTTCCGGCATGATTTATTAGGATTGCCACCTCTCCGGGAAATTGAGTTCCGGATTAAGTTAATCCCTGAAGCTGTACCGATTGCAAAGTCTCCCTATCATTTGGCACCTTCTGAATTGGAGGAGTTGTCGGGTCAACTCAAGGAACTCCAGGACAAAGGTTTCATTCGACCAAGCTCATCGCCTTGGGGAGCACCGGTATTGTTGTGAAAAAGAAGGATGGTTCTTTTAGGATGTGTATTGACTATAGAGAATTGAACAAGTTGACTGTTAAGAATCGTTATCCTTCCTAGGATTGATGATCTATTTGACCAACTGCAAGGGTCGTAGTTTTTCTCAAAGATAGATCTTAGGTCTGGATACCATCAGCTGAGAGTGATATGAGGATGACATTCTAAAGACTGCGTTTAGAAACTCGTTCGGACATTCAAGTTCACAGTAATGCCTTTGGTCTGACTAAACGCCACCGCGGGTATTCTTGGATTTGATCGTACAGAGTTTGTAGGCCTTATCTTGGAAAGTTTGTGATGTTTTTATAGTACGATATCTTAATCTACTCTAAGACTCGAGAGGAGCATGTAGAACACTTAAGGTTAGTCTTGGAACTGCTCAAGAAGGAGAAATTGTATGCTAAGTTTTCTAAGTGTGAATTTGGATAAGGAAGTATAGTTTCTTGCACGTGATAAATGATATGGGATTCATGTAGCCCTAGTAAGATTGAATGCTGTTAAGAATTGAAAGCCTTTAGAACTTCGTCTGAGGTTTTCGTTTTCGTTTTAGGATTGGATGGTATTACCGTTGGTTTCATTGTGAACTTTTCTAGGATAGCTAAGTTCTCTTTCTATTTGAATCAAAATGTAAGACTTTCGATTGGGGTGAGGAACAAGAATTGGCATTTCAAACTTTAAAGGATAAGTTATGTAATGCGTGTTATAAGCTCTCCCGATGGACCAGAGACTTTGTGTATATTATGATGCTTTGGTCGGGTTTGGACTAGGCTGCGTGTTGTTGCAGAGAGCTAAAGTGATAGTATATGAGTTAGGCAGTTGGAAACTAATGAAAAAGAATTATGCGACCATGATTTGGAATGGGGAGTAGTTGTGTTTGCCCTTAGATTTTGGAGGTCATTATTTGTATGGGACAAAGGAGTGTCATATATATGGATCATAAGAGTCTTCAACATATCTTTAGTCAGAAAGAGTTGAATATGCGACAACGTCGCTGGATAGAGTTGTTTAGTGATTATGACTGTGAGATTTGCTACCATCCGTAAGGCGAATGTGGTGGATGATGCCCTAAGTAGGAAGGAAAGAGTAAAGCCTAAGAGAGTTAGAGCTATGAATATGACCCTTCAGTCGAGTATCAAGGATAGGATACTAGCGGCTCAGAAGGAGCTGTGGATGAGGTCTGCAGGATTGCAAAAAGTTTTGATGAAATGATGAACAGAGAGAGTGATGGACTTTGTTACTACTGGATCGAATATGGGTACCTTTGAAGGGTGATTGTGATAACCCAGTATTGTTCGAAGCTATAAGTCGAAGTACTCTGTAGACCCAGGAGCTGATAAGATGTATTATGACCTTAGAGATAGGTATTGGTGGCCGGGTATGAAGAAGGACATAGCTGTGTATGTAAGAAGTGTTTGACTTGTTTGAAGGTTAAGGCTGAGCATCAAAGGCCATCTGGCTTGCTCCAACAACCTGAGATTACTGAATGGAAATGGGAAAGTGATGAAGTGTCATTTTATACACTTTTTTGGGTTGTTTAACCCCCTAAATCGTTCATTTATGCCCAAAATAGGTACTTAATCGTTCCTTTTTAGGTATTTAACATTTGGAAGGCATTTGGAGGAAATACACGTGACTTGGGCTCATTTGGAGAAGAAACGGACAAGACTACGAACCTACACCAACATCTCTCAAGAATTTATTCAGAAGCTAACGATGGCGTCAAGTTACAGTGATGCCGTCACAACCCATCTCAAGACGACATTACAAGATTTCCAGACGGGCGTCAGATTGTACGACCCAACCCATTATCTAGAATATTCTATTCATGACGGCGTCACGATTAACACGCGACGCCGTCGCAGCGATTTTCCTATAAATACAAAACTAATTTTTAGGGTTTTAAGTGTGTAACTTTAGAGTAAAAGAAAGGGACGAACCCTAGTTCGTTTAGCAGCTGTTAGGGATGATTTTAGGGCCTCAAAACCCTATTGTACTCTCTTCAATTCATGTTTTAATCAAGTAAGACTATCTTAATCATTCAATATGTCTTGTTGTGTGATTCTTATCTGTTCTTACTTTATATTTGACATGCTTAGCTAAACCTTCTATTGTGTTTATTTATGATTGTATGAAACCCTGGATATAGATCTTAGTGGTGTTGCTTCTTGTGATGAATATGCATGTTAGGTCTTAGAAAACCAGCTTTTGTCTGTATCGCTGTTGATATGTCTAGGAAAACATGATTGTGTAGAAAGGATACCATTGGGTAACAGTCTTCATACTACCTTGCCCCTTATATGGTTGATCCACTCTTAATATATTTCAAATGCATTTAATATACTCTTAGGGGCCTTGTAATAGTCTTCATACTACCTTACTTGTGCGTCGCCTTAATAGAATATTAAATAGACGGCAGGTTCGTGTAATCCGTTCATGACTTAGGAAATAATTACATAGATATCAACAAGTGTGACAAGCAACAACTCTAGCCTAAAATGCGTCCCTTGAGCAAGGAGAGTAAAAGTAATCTAGGGAGTAAACATGCGTAAATAAAAACAATATTTTTTATATTGTTATCACCAGTAGCGTGTAGTTTATTATTTTCAGTTTAATAGCTAAAACACAACAAACCTTCTCATTTATATGATTTACCTGGCTGTCTATAACATAAAATACAAAATGAATTTCTCTCACCCTTAGATTTGTTCGCATGATCAAGCCTTCCCAACCTATTCCCCTAGAGAACGATAACAACCCCCGAGTCTTGCCTATACTACATACAACGATTAGGTACAATGCCTAAGGAGTTGTAAAACTTCTTGTGGAAGTCCTTTAGGAACAACCACAACAAGTTTTTGGCGCCGCTGCCGGGGAATAGTTAGGTTTTGATCATAGTTTAGCTTAGTTCTACTTGCTTGAATCCTTTCAGTAAATTTAATTCCGCATATTAGCTTTCTTGTAGTCTATTTTTTCTTTGTGCCTTTTGTTTGTAACATTTGTAAATTTGTAAATTATAATGAATAGGTATGGTTATTCTAGCATAGGTAGGTATGTTTGATGTATTTTCCGTAATCAATTTGGTGTTCCAACATATCAGATGAATCTCTTTTACGATTCGTGAACTCGTTTCAAAGATATAATCCGAAAAGTCCCGAATCATGGCCTTAGTATATGGACCCTAATTGAAATCTTTCTTAAACATCTCGACTCGTTATCTCGTCATATAATCAATTTGACAGCAGAAGGGGATCTTAGGAAGTTTAGTGATATAGGAGCATGGTATGCCATAGAGGATTGTGCCTAATATGATAAAAAATGTAGCAACCAACTAACAATATTTCTGATGAAACAATAACAGATCTTAATGCTCAAATAGTTGGGGATAATATGGCTAAGGTACAGGTACCTAGGTGCATGGCATGGTTAAATCATGATGAGCATGTAGATAGCCTAAGTATGATGGATAATGAGGCAGGAATTACAAGCCCTGAGAGTACCATACAAACCCTACCGTCATTTGAGGAATATACACCGCCTGTGACTTACCAGGAAGAAGTAGAAAAGACTTTAGGGACCCTGATAGAGGTAGAACCTTTGAATGCAATAAAACTAGAGGAAGTAAGCTTGAATTGTAATCATAACACTCCTCTTAGTTCTAGGGAAGTTCCTAGTTTTGATAGACCGAAGCCTCAATCTTTACTCAATAGTCCATCCTTAGATGTAAGTCTAGGAGACGTAATAGGCCCTGAACCACCCATCAAACCACATAGTCCGGATAGTTCTAGGAGAACAGGTGTTGATTATTTAACAACTCAAACACCGCCTTCACCTCACGTGGCAAATTCCCATCCTAAGGGTGTGTATAGTTATTATAACCCAGGTATAGATGACCCTAAGAGACATTATGGATTTAAACCGGGTTTATTAAGAAAAAGTGTATCCCTAGGTGTTGATATTTCAAATTGGGAGATATTTGATAATGATTGGCGATTAGAATCTAAGGAAGTTTCTCCTCTAGAGACGACTTAGTTTATTTGATAGCCAAAATGAGTAGGAGAGGTTTTTTAGAATAGGAATTCTAGAAGCACACCGTTTAGAGCCTATTCTTCAACAACAAAATTCTCAACATATGGCTCCTTCTCATCACGGTGGTTTGTACCGCTACTATCACCCGCACTTGACCTTAAGTGTAGGGAAGACCCACCCTTTACGCGTGAAATAAGCGTAGAGTCAGGCTCGTGACTCGAACAAAAACAAGCGCTTTTTGGGAGGCAACCCAATATTTACTTTTCCCTCAATTAGGAGTGTCATGTGTTTTACTCTTTTCATTTTATTCTATCATGTTCGAACTCTATCTTGTAATCATGCTTTGTATTGTTTTTAACCTCGTCTTAATTTCAATCAAAGGTATTTTGAAAATAATAAGTGTAGGGGAATCTATTCGGTTTTTGAACAAAGTTCAAGCATGTTAAATAATTTGTTTAGATTAATTGTGTCGTTTTTCGAGTCACATGAGTAAATTGTTAAATCTCAGGTTCTATGCAACTATTTGTACAGAATTAACTTATGGAATCAAGTGCAGGAAATTTTTCATCAAAAACAAAAATTTTGTTTTCACAGAAACGTGGAGACGGCGTCACGATTTACACGCGACGCGTCACCACGACACCTGTGATGGGGTCAGGATTTTCTCGGCGGCATCAAACGCCCAGGTCCAGAGAAAACTTAAAGTTTTTAATTATTTTTGAAAATAAAACTTGCATAACATTTAAAATATGTAATCTTCTGTTATAAGCCTGCAAAACCAATAAGTTTGACAATTCTCTCATCCTATCTTTACTGCTTTATCGAGTCAAACCCTAAATTCATATTGTATATTTGTATATCGTACATTTTATGCTAGGTATAGTTGTCTTTGTCTTTGATTACAGGTTATATTTGATGAGAAGAAGCTTGGAAATTCTTAAGAAGTTTCATTGGATGATTCTTGGAGGACGATTTAACCAGTTATCGCATGTTTCTTCTCTATTATTGAGCAAACCAGGGGAGTACTAGTTTCTTTTCCTTGTTCTCTTATCCCTTTATTCGTTCTTACGGGTACTTCTATAGAACATTAGGGACAATGTTCAACTTAAGTGTAAGGGGAAAATAAGCCTTAGAAACTATTCTTTCATTTTCCATTTGCTTTGTCCTTAAAATAATGGGTAATATATCAAAACATAGCATAAGAGGCGATTTTGACCCAAATTTAAAAAAATTTATGACACATACCGACGAAAACCAAGTATTAAGAGCGTCTCATGGATAGGAATTTATATTACAAGCACAAAAAACCCCTCAAAATTCCACCCTAAATGTGATGGTTCACCCTTAGATGTTATTACCTTTAGCATGTTTCGAGTTAAGGAAGCATTGTGAGCAATCTTTATGTGTCTCTTTTCCCGTGATTAACAGATGTTGTATGCGTGGCGGTTGTGTTTTTTTATGACACATACCGACGAAAACCGAGTATTAATAGCGTCTCATGGATAGGAATTTATATTACTAGCACAAAAACCCTCAAATTCCACCCCCACAATGTGAGCTTCGCCCTTAGATATTATACCTTTAGCTTGTTCGAGTTAAGGAGTAAGAAATCATGTGTGTCTATTCTGTCGTTACGGATGTGTATGCGTGGTTTTGTCGCCATTACTGAAACATTGGTATCGGTTACTTTAGGATTATAAGAGTGTACCGGTAGCATATTAAATTCTAGAACTTGTTATTGTGATGCATCCCAAGACCGCATAGTAAGTATTATAAGAGGCATTAGGATTAACCCATGTTTTAAACCTGTAATTGTTATGATGGTCACACCGATCATATAACTATCCCACACCCTTGCCATGCACTCATTTTTAGTGCAGGATACCCTAGTACAACCCTCCGAGCCTATCCTTTTTCACGGTTCTCGTAATTTTCTGGTGGATTCCAGATTATTAATGAAGAGCATTGTCACCCTTTAAACCAATCGTTACACCCAAAAAGCCTTAGCCTACCTTGTATGTACTCATTTTTAGTACATTATTGTGTTTAACCCAAGTTAATTATTTGAGTACACGGTTGCTAAGTCCTTATCCTTATAAATACAGTTTTGGGACGATTGGGATTCATGGTAGTATTTATTTCGCGGAAGAATGGGGAAGAAAAGTTAAGTCAATACCCCCATATGTTTGTCAAATGATCTCCATGTTATTTTGATCCACCTCAATACGGGTCATTAGTTAGATTGTAAATATCGAGCATGTAAAAGCTCAAGTGTAGGGGTACGTATTATAAACCCCATGTGATGTATTATGTTATTCAAAAAAAAGAGAAAAGAAAAAGAAAGAGATTGATGTAGAGTTTGTAGATCTTCGTCCGAGTCTTGGCTTAGCAACCAAACCAAAGTGTATTCGTGTAAATAATTAGCTAAACCCTTCCATTTCCAAAATCTCACCCAAAGCCACTACAAAATGTATCCATTCCGTTTCTGTTTCCATTATATGTTATCTTACACCTACACCCCACAACCCTTTAAAAGACCTCTTAGATAGTAATGAATAATACTTGCACCTAGCGGTGGAGGTTTGATCCTTTACCAAGCCTATGGTAATTTATATGCTATGACAGGTAATGAGTGTTGATTTTCTGTTTCCCCCATATGTTATAATTTATTATACAACCGAGTGAAAGAGAGAATCCCCAAACACTTATGTGAGGTGCTAGTATATACTTTCTGTGCTTTTAATTACGAGGTCTAGAAGGTTGTGCTGTAAAATACTTTTAAAGAGTAGGTTAAATGACCCTTATATTGTTATTATCTAGGTAGAAAAGCCCATCAAGGACAAGCAAATCCCAAGTGTAGGGGTATTTGATGAGGTGTCATTTTATACACTTTTTTGGGGTCGTTTAACCCCCTAAATCGTGCATTTATGCCCAAAATAGGTACTTAATCGTTCCTTTTCAGGTATTTCGCATTTGGAAGACATTTGGTGAATGTTACACGTGACTTGGCTCATTTAAGAGAGTGAACGGGAAAGACTACGGACCTACACCAACATCACTCAAGATAATGTTCTCAGCAGCTGGAGACGGCGTCACCAATACAACGTGATGCCGTCACAACGAAGACCAAGACGGCGTCACTGGATCTCACGACGGCGTCAGAGTACACGACCCAACCCATTATCTAGAATATTCTCTCTCATGACGGCATCACGACTAAAACGCGACGCCGTCACAGCGATTTTCCTATATATACAAACCCGAATTTAGGGTTTTGAGTGTGTAACTTTAGAATAAAAAGAGGGTACGAACCCTAGTTCATTTAGCAGCTATTAGGGACGATTTTAGGGCCTAAAAACCCTATTGTACTTCCTCCAACTCATGTTTTAATCAAGTAAGGTTTACTTAATCATTCAATATGTCTTGTTGTGTGATTATTTATTGTTCTTGCTTTATCTTTAACATGCTTGGCTAAATCTTCTATTGTGTTTATTTATGATTGTATGAAACCTAGAATGTAGATCTTAGTGGTGTTGCTTCTTGTGATGGATATGCATGTTAGGTCTTAGAAAACCAGCTTTTGTCTGTATCGCTGTTGATATGTCTAGGAAAACATGATTGTGTAGAAAGGATACCATCGGGTAACAGTCTTCATACTACCTTGCCCCCTAATATGGTTGATCCACTCTTAATATATTTCACATGCATTTAATATACCCTTAGGGGCCTTGTAATAGTCTTCATACTACCTTACTTGTGCGTTGCTCTAACGGAATATTAAATAGACGGCGGGTTCGTGTAATTCGTTCATGACTTAGGAAATAATTACATAGATCATCACAAGGGTGACAAAGCAACAACACTAGGAGAAGCAATCTAGGGAGTAATACATGATTAAATAAGCACAATCTTTTATCTTATTGTTATCACCACTAGCGTAGTTGTTATTTAGTTTATTAGCTAAAACCAAACCCCCTCTCAAATATATGATTTACCTGCTTTCCATAAAACATAAAAATACAAAAAGAATCTTCTCTCAACCCTTAGAATTCTGTTAGACCGTGATCAAGCCTTCCCAAATCTATTTCCCCGACAGTGAACGATAACAACCCCCCGAGTCTTGCCTATACTCCTACTACAACGATTAGGTGCTCTGCTTAGGGAGTTGTAAAACTTCATGTAGAAGTCCTACGATGACCGCATCAACCATGCCTAGGATGCAGCTGAATTCAAAGTTTGTCAATAACATGTTGCCTGAATAGGGGTAGATTCATGACAGCAGTGAAACTGAACAGAGGCTTAAAGGAATCAATCTATGATCAGCTGTATGCATATTTGAAGCAACATGAGGCACATGCCAATGAGAACAAAATGATGTTGGAACGATTCACTCAACACATAGTTGATCCTCTTGCCTTAATGTCCAATGTTTCACCTTAGCAGTACTCCTCACAATCATCTACCACTCCATCATCCACACATGTTCCACTAGTTACCTATCAACCACACTTTGCTGATAACACACAACTTGATTTAGGACTCTCTCCAATGGAAAACTTGATTGAGAACTTAACCAACATACTTACCCTACTCACCCAATCATACAAAACATACCTCCCTCAAACTAACAATTAACTCAGAACTTCATCAAATACAAGGAACCAAGCTACAGTTCAAGACGGCAGGGTTGTTGTTCAGAATATTCAGGGTCGACAGAACAGAGGCCAGGGGAACAATCCAAGGGGCGCAGGTGCAGCTGGTAATGGAGGGGTTCAGAATAGAGTTGGGAATGCAAATCCTGGTCAAGCTAGACAGATTAAGTGTTATAACTGCAATGGTATAGGACACATTGCAAGGAACTGCACTCAACCCAAGCGACCACAGAATTCAGATTACTTCAAAGACAAGATGTTGCTGATGCAAGCTCAGGAAAATGGTGTGGTTTTGGATGAAGAGCAGTTGCTGTTTCTTGCAGGTGGTCATGATACTGCCATTGATGAGGATGTGGATGAGTCACCAGTTCAAGATCTGGCACTTAATGTGGATAATGTGTTTCAAGCTGATGAATGTGATGCTTTTGATTCGGATGTTAATGAGGCTCCTACTGCACAGACCATGTTCATGGCAAATCTGTCATCAGCAATTCCAGTTTATGATGAAGCCGGTCTGTCATACGATTTGGACATTCTATCTGAGGTACATGAATATGATAACTATCAGGATGCTGTTTGTGAGCATCATGATGCACACGAGATGCATCACGATGTACAACCAAACTGCGTTGTTGACTCAAATGCTGATTATACGAGTGATAGCAATATGATTCCGTATGATCAGTATGTGAAGGACAACGCAGAGCCAGTTGTACAAATTAATGTATCTTTTGTGCCAAATGATGCTTATATGATGATAATTAATGACATGCATGAACAGACTGCCCAAAGTGTTTCTGCGAATGAGCAGAACAAAGTAGTTAATGCATCATTGACCGCTGAACTTGCAACATATAAGGAACAAGTTGAACTGTATGAAAGACGGGCCAAGTTTGAATTAACTGAAAGAGAACAAAAGATTGAGGAACAATTAAGAATAGTTATCACTGACCGTAATATTAAGGAATAAAATTTGAAAAAGGAACTTCATTCTGTAAAAATGCAACTTAACTCTACCATCAACCATAACAAGTCAATGGTAGAAGAAGTTACGTCTTTGAAAAAGGATTTTAAACAGAAAGAAAACAAATACCTGGAAGAATTTTTGGACATGAAAGCATTAAAAGAAAAGGTCGAGGATAAATTATACAAACAAGACCAGTCTCTTCAAACAGTTCACATGTTATGTAAACCAAAACCTTATTATGATGAACAGAGAAAGGTAGCCATTGGCTATAAGAACCCATTATGTCTCACCCGTGCAAAGCAAGTTCAGCCTGCTCTATATAATGGTCATGAAATTATCAAAACCCATCATGTCCCGGCCATAGTGCACAACTCAGAGGATACCCTAGAGATAGCTGAAATCACTAGGAAGAAAATGAATGACAAAATGAAAACCCCTCTGTGGACTGAACAAAACATTAATATTCGACCCCCAGATTACTCGAAAGAGAACTATCTGGCGACCTTTACACCACAGACACAACTGACCCCCGGACAGATATTTTGGTCCAAGGATGTCCTCAAGATGAAAGCAGAAGCTCTCAAAGAGCAGACCACAGCTTCAAGACCAATCAAAGCGTTGACGGTGTATCCTCCCAATACACCTGCAACGCTTGTCCCCAGGGTGCTTCCAACAAAAAGTCAAGTGAAAATTAACATTTTTGCACTTATACAACTTTTTTCAGAATTTGAAAAAACCTGTAAAAAGAGAATTACACCAACGGGTCTCACTGAAGGGGAAAGGGGCTTTGAACAAACCAAGGAATGTTATCTCACCGAGGTCATTCCATTTTTCAAAACACTTAAAGAACATTTTGAGGGTATTCAAAAGGCTCTCACTAAAGAAATCAAAGAAATGAAAGAAATTTTTGAAGAGTTGGAAGCTGAGGTTGACCAAAATGTTGTGAATAGGAAGTATGATGAGATTGAGCGGAAAAATCTTCTCATTGCAAATGACAATTTAATTGATGATTGCTTATCTAAAGAAGTGTTTTATATTGTAACAAATTTTGAGCTTACTGTATCTAGATTCACTGAAATGCATGATGCCCATGCTGTTGTTCAAGCATGTTGTCTGGAACTTGAAGCATAGCTTTCTAAATTACATGATAAGGTTCAAAAAGATGATCATACTAAATTAGTAAAACGTTTTTCCAACCTTGAGATAAATCACTTAAATTTACAGTTAAAGTATCAACACCTTAAAGAAAGTTTTGGAAACAACAAATCTCTACCCGCTCGAGATGCTCCTGATTTTGACTCAGTCTTTGTAATTGAAAAAATGAAAGCTTCCATTCAAGGAAAGGACAAAGCCATCAAAAAATTGAGAATGCAAATCTCTCAATTAAAAGAGACCCGTAGTGAAGCAGACCGTACTCTTGATTTTAGGGCCTTAGATTTTCAGATCACTCAATTAACTGAAAAAGTCACCGTTCTTCAAGAACAAAATGAGCTTTTTAGGGCTGAGAATGAAAAAAGTAAACAGCATTACAAGGAATTGTATGATTCTATTAAGATCACGCGTGCTAAACATATCGAATATACAACTGCTTTGTTAACTGAAAATGAGAATCTAAAAGCCTAAATACATGCAAATATGAAATGCATCACTATGAATTCTATAAAACCAAGAGTTCTTGCACCTGGTAGGTATGCTATCGATGTTGAACCAATCCCCCTCGCAATAGGAACAATAGGGAAGTTTATCTAGATTATCTCAAACAAATGCCTTAACAACTGAAAATGAGAATCTGAAAGCCCAAATGCAGACTAAAATGAAAAGTGTCACTAAGGATCATGTAAAACCAACAGTTCTTGCACCAGGCAAGTATGCTATAGATGTTGAACCGATTCCCCCTCGCAATAGGAACAATAGGGAAGTTCATCTAGATTATCTCAGGCATCTTAAGGAAAGTGTAGAAACCCTTCGCGAAATAGTGGAGGAAGCTAAGGTTGAACGACCCTTAGATAGGTCAATAGTCTTTGCTTGCCGTTACACTAAACACTCTCAGGAACTCTTAGAATATGCGATTGGCACTTGTCCGAAAGACTTTAACAAACGAGATAAAAAGCATGCTCCTACCCCTTTAATTAGCAAAAAGCAAGTTACTTTTGAAGAACAATGTGACACGTCAAATAGTAACACACACATACATGTAGGGCAACTGAACACTCAGCAGACTAATGTCCCTGTGCCTCCTTCTACAGGAGTAAACTGTTGCACCAATGCTAGCGGATCACAGCCTAGGAGCAATACCAAGAAAAATAAGATCTCGCCAGCTAAAGGTGTCAACAAGAAGAAAGTAGAAGAACACCCTAGGACAAATAAGTCTAACTTAAGAACCACGAATCGTGTTGATTCTAGTAGTAGCTCTAAGCGTACTCTGTTTGCCAAACATGTAACAAGTGTTTAATTTCTGCAAATCATGATATGTGTGTGGTTGATTATTTGCAATCGGTTAAGGCACCCCCCTCTATTCATAATAGTCATAATGTTGTGCGCAAAGTTAAGCAAGTTTGGAAACCTAAGCAAGTTAGGCAAGTATGGAAACCCACAGGCAAAGTGCTTACCAGTGTTGGTCATCAATAGAGACCCACGGGCAGAATATTCACCTTAGGAGAACAGTGCCCTTTAACTAGGCTCACTGCACCCAAAGTAGTATATGCTAAGCAAAACGTGTATCAGGCCATTACTTGTGCTAACAAACAGGAACCCAACCAAAATTGGGGATCCAACTTTCCAAACTCTCCATCTTCGTCTGTTTTCAAATGCAGGTCATACAGATCGTCCTTTGGTATTTGGACTCAGGCTGTTCAAAACATATGACTGGAGATCGCTCACGGCTTAGGAATTTTGTGAAAAAGTTCATCGGGACAGTTAGATTCGAGAATGACCACTTTGGTGCTATCATGGGTTATGGAGATTACGTGATTGGTGACAGTGTGATCTCCAGGGTATACTATGTGGAAGGACTAGGACACAATCTGTTTTCAGTCGGACAATTTTGTGATTCTGACCTAGAAGTTGCATTCCCTTGATTTCAAGCTCTAGATTTTTTATTCACTCAATTAACTCGGAAAAAGTCACAGTTTTCAAGAATAAAATGAGCTTTTATAGGTCCCGAAAGAAAAAATTAAGCAGCATTCTAAGGAATATGTATGATTCTAATAAGATCACGAGCGTGCTAAACTATCGAAACAGACAATTGCCTTGTTATCTGAAAATGAGAATCGTAAAAGCCCAAATACTGAAAATATGAAAAGCAACACTATGGATTCTGTAAAACCAAGAGTTCTTGCACCTGGTAGGTATGCTATCGATGTTGAACCAATCCCCCCTCGTAATAGGAACAATATGGAAGTTTATCTAGATTATCTCAAACATCTTAAGAAAAGTGTAGAAACCCTTCACGAGATAGTAGAGAAAGCTAAGGTTGAAAAACCATTAGATAGATCACTTGCATCTGCTTTCCTTTACACTAAACACTCTCAAGAACTCTTAGAATATGTGATTGGCACTTGTCCGACAAACTTCAATAAATGAGATAAAAAGCATGCTTCTACCCCTTTAACTAGGAAAAAGCAAGTTATTTTTAGGACCCAAGGTTATAACGCAAATAATAACACACATTAACATGTAGACGAGACTGAACACTCAGAAGAACTAATGTCCCTGGGTGAATCCTTCTACAGGAGTAAATAATTGCACTGACGCTAACGGATCAAAGCCTAGGAGCAATACTAAGAAATATAGGATCTCGCCAGCTAAAAGTGTCAATAAGAAGAAAGTAGAAGAACACCCTAGGACCAATAAGTCTAGTTTGAAAAAAAGTGAACATGTTGATTCAAGCATTAGCTCAGCGTACTGAATTAATTCGAATTTCTCCTTTCGTTTGCAAAACTGTAACAAAATGTTTAAATTTCTGCAAATCATTATATGTGTGTGGTTAATTATTTAGCACTATATAATGCATCCCCCTCAAGTTAAAAATGTTGGGGCACAAAGTTAAGAGGATTAGAAACCTAAGGAAATTAAGGCACAGTGTTGAAAGCAATAGGAGAACTGCTTACCAATGTTGTTATCAATAAGAACCCACGAGAAGACTATTTCACTTTAGGAGTAACACTGCCCATTAACTAGCTCCCAAATCCAATGTTCTGCCTAAACATCAAAACAGAAAATTTAGTACTAGTAAAATTGTAATTAACTGGAAATTAAGTAACACCTCTCAGAAAACAATTTAACTTAGTTTACCAACGAGAGAACAAATAGTACAAGGCAATTCCCACTAGCATTCCCACTCCAACTGTGAATCAGGAAATTGATACGTCTATTCAAACTGATGTTGCTTCTGCTAACCAACAGGATCCCAAAAAAATTGGGGATCCAACTTTCCAAACTCTCCATCTTCATCTATTTTCAAATGCAGGTCGTACAGATCGTCCTTTGGTATTTAGACTCAGGCTGCTCAATCAGGCTGCTCAAAACATATGACAGGGGATCGCTCACGGCTCAGGAAGTCCGTGAAAAAGTTCATCGGGACAGTTAGATTCGGGAATGACCACTTTGGTGCTATTATGGGTTATGGAGACTATGTGATTGGTGACAGTGTAATCTCCAGGGTATACTATATGGAAGGACTAGGACATAATCTATTCTCTGTCGGACAATTTTGCGACTCTGATATGGAAGTTGCATTCAGGAAACATTTATGTTATGTTCGAGACACTGATGGTGTTGAATTAATTAAAGGTTCTCACAGTTCTAATTTGTACACTATCTCGATTGAATACATGATGAAGTTATCTCCCATTTGCCTGTTGTCTAAAGCCTCCAAGAACAAATCATGGTTATGGCATCGTCGTTTAAACCACTTGAACTTTGGTACCATTAATGACCTTGCAAGAAAGGACTTAGTCAGAGGTTTACCTAGATTGAAGTTTAAGAAAGATCATCTGTGCTCTGCATGTCAACTAGGAAAGAGCAAAAAGCATACCCAAAACCGAAAACACCAACTTGGAAGTTCTTAATACCCTCCATATGGATTTATGTGGACCGATGCGAGTGAAAACAATTAATGGGAAGAAATACATCTTAGTCATCGTTGACGATTATTCTCGGTTTACTTGGGTTAATTTTTTGAGATCGAAAGATGAAACCCCAGAGGTCGTCAACAAATTTCTGAAGCAAATACAAGTCGGTCTCAACAAAACTATTAGATACATCCGTACCTATAATGGCACATAATTTTTCAATAAATATTTGACTGCATATTATGAACGTGTCGGCATTTTTCACCAAAAGACAGTTCCAAGGACTCTACAGCAGAATGGCGTTGTCGAAAGACAGAACCACACTCTTGTAGAGGCCGCTAGGACAATGCTGATATTTTCCAAGGCTCCGATGTTTCTATGGGCAGAAGCTATGGCTACTGCATGTTACACCTAAAATCGATCCCTCATTCACACTCTCCATAACAAAACCCCATATGAGCTGGTGCATGATAAGAAACCTGATCTTACCTTTTTCCGTGTCTTTGGTGCTCTTTGTTACCCTATAAATGACAACGAAGATCTTGGAAAATTACAACCAACAAACTGATAATTGGAATTTGTCGTTGGTTAGTCACCAAGCAGAGGGTTATAGCATCTACAAAGACAAAAGAACCCGACGAGATCATGGAAACTAATCATGTTCAACTTCGATGACTAGTCAGAGATAATGGCTTCGTCCCTGAGAAACTCGGTACAAGGACCCACACTATCTTTATAAAAGCCTGGACAAATTATTTCAGGCTCGTACCCAATTCCTGTCCCCTGCAGCAAACCATATTTCCCCCAATAAATGAAAGAGCTGGAGATCTTATTCCAACCCGAGTTTCGATGAATACCTGAACCATCCTCGTGTTGAAAGACCAGTTTCCTTCTACTACAGGCATTACAGGTTACTATCATTTCAGTTGGTACACCTTCTTCTACTACCAATCGATCAAGATGCACCCCTTCTCCCAAGACATTCACTTCATCTTCATAATTATAACATATCTTATCTTACATCAAGGGTGTTTCAGCCCTGGATCTACTATCATTGAAGACAATCACTTTTGCACATTCTGATAATGATACCCTTCGTAAACAGTTTGCTTCAGGAACCTATTCTGAGGCAATCATTATCTGGGGATGCTAGTTCAAGCTGAATCCACTCATGTTTACTCAAACACATACAACAACACATAAAATTATAGCAAGTATTACCCGCTTGTGACAATGTCATTGGCAATCCCTCTTGTATCGTATCCCAGCCAGAAAACAACTTGTAACCGATGCCTTGTGGTGCTTGTACAACTCTTACTGTCAAAAGTCAAACCAAAGAACTTCAAATCTGCAGTGACTAAAGATTTGCCTGGTTTTTCAAGCCATGCAAAGACGAGATTTCAAGAATTTGAATCACTTAAGTATAGGAATTAGTACCACCGACCAGGACTGGTGTCATGATTATAGCTCTCCCTCAAAGAGGATTTACAAAGTTAATCTTGATGAGTACGGTGAGGTTCTGAAAAACAAGGCTAGGTTGGTGGCCAAGGGATATCTACAAGAGGAGGGTATTGATTTTGAGGAATCATTTGCACCGGTTACACGCATCGGGGCTATAAGAATCTTCATCACTAATGCCGCTAGTAAGAACACGACCATCTACCAAATAGATGTCAAGACAACATTCCTAAATGGCGAATTGAAGGAAGAAGTCTACGTTAGTCAACCAGAGGGTTTTATTGATCCAGATCATCCTGTTTATCATCTGAAGAAGGCTTTGTATGGTTTAAAGCAGGATCTTCGGGCGTGGTATGACACCTTATCAAGGTTTCTTCTGGACAATAAGTTTTCCAAGGGTGTAGTTGATCCGACATTATTCACTTAGAAAACAAGCAAACATATTCTTCTTGTTTAAATATATGTAGATGATATCATATTTGCCTCGACCGACCCTAAAGCATGTGACACATTTTCCAACAAGATGAGTTCAAAATTCCAAATGTCGATTATGGGACAAATGTCTTTTTTCCTAGGATTACAAGTTTCGTAAAGTCCTAGAGGCATTTTTATTAATCAATCAAAATATGCTTTAGAAATTTTAAAGAAATCTGGGATGGATTCGTAGATGACCCTTCGATACAACAATCCAATTTTTTGATCGACTAAAAATAGAATGAGGACCCTTAGGGATCCAGTTGAGCCAGACTTGCTTTCGTAGTATGTTTGGCTCCCAAAATTACCCGTCACAGGCCAAGACAAGAGCCCGAATTTTGTATCACTATGTGCATATGTGTAGGTAATCAGGCATCGCCTACCAAAAAGCACCTCGAACACTTCACCGGGTCAATTCGGAATCCCTCATAGGACCATTAATTAGGGACTTTGGTATCTGAAAGATACTGCTATGGCACTAACAGCCTATGCAGATGCGGATCATGCAGGTTGTCAAGATACATGAAGAAGTACGTCAGGAAGTGCTCAGTTCCTTGGAGATAAATTATCAAGCTGGTGGGCAACAAAGAAGGCAGAAAAGCACTTGCGATACAGTCAACCACTAGCTGAATACATTGCCCATGTCGGCTGCTGCGCTAGATATATTGGATGCGACACAAACTATTCAGACTACGGTTTCACATTCAACAAGATTCCTTTGTATTGTGATAACCGCAGTGCTATTGCTCTCTGTTGCAACAATGTCCAGCACTCCCGGTCTAAGCACATTGACATACGTCACCATTTCATTCGATAACAGGTTGAGAACGGCGTAGTTGAATTGTACTTCGTGACGACGAATTATCAGCTTGCGAATATCTTCACCAAGGCACTACCAAGAGAGCGGTTCGAATTTCTACTCCCACGGCTATTGCTCTTTGTTGCAACAATGTCCAACACTCCCGGTCTAAGCACATTGACATACGTCACCATTTCATTCGATAGCAGGTTGAGAACGGCGTGGTTGAATTGTACTTTGTGACGACGGATTATCAGCTTGTGGACATCTTCACCAAGGCTTGGTATGAAGAGTATGACTCAGGAAACCCTTAAACGTCTTTAGGAATGAGATAAGGAGTAAAGGATGGTCTTCCTATATCCTATGTATATTTGTATATAATTAAACACAAAAACAAAATACAAAAGATAAACCTATAAAAAACATAAAAAACAAAAAATAGAACATACCCAAAAATATTTTCAAGACGAGTTCATTCTGTAAATCGTATAAACAAATACGGCCTAAAAAGCATTCAATAATGACACAGATCATTTAAAATAAAGTTCGAGCATAAAGTATTAAACTGTTTTAAACATGTCCTTCAAGGTCTTGCAGTTATTTCAGCCTCAACCCGATTTTCAATTTTGAGGCAAGCTTTGTCGCCAAAATGTACAGTTTGTTCCTAACAATGGTAAATAATTTTTTCCCGAGCCCGGATTACTTAATATCGATGCAAGTCCAAGAACAACGTACGTTTCCAGTGCGCTTATTCTTCTTCAGAAAAGAAGTCTTCGCATTTTTTATAACTAAATAATTTTCTCTTAATTGATTCTAAAAAAATTATTTGTGTTAATCGCGGTGGAAAAGTGTTGTTGAGATTTAATCAAATCGGGTTTTTCAAAATAAACTTTTCAACTCAAACAATGACTACAACTCTTTCAATAGAAAACAGGTCACTGTTTGAGGGGGAGAGTGATTTCAAGTTTATTGCATAAAACGGGTTTCTAAACACATCACACAATTAATGGAAAAGGTTTTGTAATTATACGGGGTTATAATTTGAGGGGGAGTTAATTAATTTTAACTCAAACGGCTAAAATTGTTAAAAGTTACAAAGTTTAGGGAATTGTGTGCAATATGCTAATTGTTTCCTGTTAGTCCCTTGTTGAATAGATCTTCTGGCAGCCTATTTAAGGATGAATAAGCCAAGAATGTATAAATACAATTGACAGTAGAAAACACTGATTATGGAATATCTAATGTATAATCGAATCTTAACACAAGTACTAAGAAGAACAATAAAAAACTAAATAATAATTTCTATTAATCTGCTTTGAGTGATTACAGATTACTAACTATGAGATATGAATTTGTATGAGATATATTGAGGTCGTATCTCTAACTATGCCAAGAGGGATCCTTTTATAGACCAAGGATAAACCCTAACAGGCTTACAAAATGCGTACATATCTTTTCCTAAAATATCTCATACATATCTCTTAAACGGTAACTCAACTAAATTCTACTATCGGTTACAAACTAACTGATCGTACTAACTTTTTTACTGTCAGTAACTAAACTATAACTATCGTACAACATAATACTGTTGGTACTAAAAAGTTAGGAAAACATAATTCCCAACAATCCTCCCTTAAACAAGAATGTTGAACCTCTTTTAACTTCCATGTTTCTTCAGATTTATCTTCCTTAGCGCGATAAGGATGTATCCCCAAAACACTTTTAACATTTCTTGACCTTTTAAACACTAACTATCCTTCAGCAGCAACTTTGTCTTTCAAGAACACAGCAACATCTATTCAGCAACAATCCAACTAAGTTTGGCTTTGAAGTTTTTTGGCAACTACCACCTCAACGGATTTGATGTCTTTACCCGTAGCCGTTTGCTCTAGGATAGTTAACCCTTTAATTTTAAAAACAACATGGTGAATAATAACCATATAACAATTTTTGGTAAACTGTCAACCATCAACGGAATTGATTTGTCTTTACCAAATATCATTTGCTTTTGGACTAGCCAATGCTTCATTGCCATAACATGGTGCATTGATAAACCATATAGTTTTTAGCAAACTATCAGCTATCAACAGATTTGAGTAGTCTTTACCAAGAACTGTTTGATCTTGGACTAGCCAACTCTTTACCAATGAAGCAAGGTGAGTTGAAAACCCTACAATTTTTGGTAAATTTCCAACCATAAACGGATTTGAGAAGTCTTTACCACAAGCCTTTGCTATATGGACTAGCTAGTTCTTATGCCTGTTAAGCATGGTGAACTGATGACCATTTGTTGTGTTGTTTTGAAACCAACACTCAAAGATCCTCCCTCATCTCCATTAGAGACTTTAAAGTTCTAA
This sequence comes from Tanacetum coccineum, assembly GCA_026074375.1. NCBI lineage: Eukaryota > Viridiplantae > Streptophyta > Magnoliopsida > Asterales > Asteraceae > Tanacetum > Tanacetum coccineum. The sequence continues at coordinate 47,884 of BQNB010002655.1, forward strand.
CTCTCAACTACTTCATGACAAATCAAATCAACACTAATGCCATATTACTGTCTTCTTCAGACTCTAACTTTAATCTAACAGTTGCAACAGTACTTTCTTTTCACAAAGGATACATTTTCATCTACGACATATGAATGAACTAATCCTGCCTCTACAGTCATTAAAGTAAGAAAACCCTAAAGAACCATGTAGCTTCTAACTTACTATATTCCAATCCTGCTGTGAGTTCCAAAAAACTTATCTTATCACTAGATAGAACATAATCATCAAATCTCCCCAAAGTACCTACCAAAACCTCAGGTATCTCTCTTGATATCTTCATCACTACTGATACACAACATTCAAATCATCTCTATCAAATATGGAAAGCACCCTCATCAGAGTACTAAAGTATCTCTTTTGTCCATTGCTTCTAATCACTACATTTTGATTAATCTCCTCTAAGGTTTTAAGCTTATCAACTTGTGTTTAGTTCCAAGTATACTCAATTTTTCCATTCTTCCTTTGATAGGATACTTCTTGTCAAGTATTTCATAATCCACCTCCTTTTCCTCATTTGGAGCTATTGTTAAACATAATCTCAGCTCATCTTTCTCACTATCATCCTCAGAAGTGTCTTGTCTATATCTTCTTTTCCTTGACTTTATCTTTTTCCTAGTACCAAGTTTTCTTTTTCTTGTACCTTCTTCTTCTTTATCTTCCTCCTTGACCATTTCATTCTTAGAGGAATCAATTCCTTTTTCATTCATCTTATGACCAGTCCTATTCATTCTTTAGCACCCCATAAAATGAAATCTTCATCCCTGACCTTCTTCAATCTTTTCATACAGAGCTTGTATTCCCATAACTTCTTGGTTTTCAAAATCAGAATGCTTTGAAGTTTCCTACATGCTTCAAAAGGTCATCATTTGAGTTCCCGTTGATTCTTTGTATGTGGTATGTTTTCCGATAAGCTTCTGATCTTTATTTGAGCAAGGAATGTCTTTGAGCAAAGAGGAGCAATTGTGTCATGAAGGAACTTTGCTCTTTCTTCAATTGTAAATTGCTCTCTTTCCTCTTCTTGAAGCTTCTCAGCAAGAAGTCTATCAGCCTCAATTCTTGCCTTTATGTCATCATAATTTCTTATGAGAGCTTCATTGGTAGCTTTTTTCTTCAGCTAATATGTTCTTTCTTTCTTCACCTTCCCTCATCATTCTTGAATTTTCCTAGCCATTTCGTCATCACTTGCAAGCTGTTTAAACTTTTTCTCAAGCTTCAGGAATACAAACAGATTCACTTTCAGTTACATCCTCCTCTTCTATTTCCCTTCTTTCGCTTTGTCTTTTGGATCATTTTTGGAAGAGGCTTAATGTCAGAAGTTGATCTTTGTGGAAGTAGGCCTAGGTCTATCAGTGTTTTTCTCAATATCCTTAACTCTATACCTTTCTCATTCTCTTCTTGAAACTAGCTTGGCTTGACTCATGTTGAGAAGAACCTTTAGCTATTGTTGTCATATCTCCCAAATATTGTAGAAGAGGTGTTTGAGTTAGTTTGCGAGTAGCACTATCGACACAGCTCCCTTCTCATATTATCATCAATAACCTTTACTTTGCACATCGGTACTATCATTCTGCCGTGTCAGTACTAACTTGGATCCGTCATTACTAACTTAACAATGGTCTGTCCGTGTACTGAACTTTTCTACCTTGGTCAGTACTAACTCCTTTCTCCTTGTCAGTACAAATGTACATCTTCAGATACTTAGATATCAATCTTCATCACTCTCCTTCTCTTCACAACCACTATATCACTGTCCTCCCCCACATCTTGAGCAATTCTCAGTTTCCATATAATCTAGTGGGTACTTCAGAATCTCATCAAGCTAGAGGATCTCTATGGACTGCAAGAGTTCACCTTTAAGCTAAACTTCCTCCCCCTGTTTGGATACAGACACTTGTGCACCCATTGTTTCTTTGCGATACTCTTTCTTGCCAATCTTTGCTTAAGGAACACCTTTGCATCCATGCTTTGTGGTTGTTTGATTACAGTTTAGCTTGCTTCTTGAGCTTTTTTGATCCTGAGCCTTCAAGTTGTATTTATTTGGCCTTGATCTGAAACTTGTGCTCATAAAAGAATACAAAGATCATAGCCACTATTGAGTGTCGTTTCAACCCATCAATTCCCTGAAAGAGATTTATCACTTACGTCTGATGTAGACCTCTAAGATTCCCACCAGAACTTCTGAATAGAATCAGTGAATGATAGTAGAAGGGTGAAGGTCTGTGGATGGGTCCCGTCTGTGCTTCAATAGGTACTATTCACAGTGTAAGCAGGAGATAGTCAGCTGTAGCTCAATAGGTACTTCACCAGTGTAGTAGAGAGGGTGGAGATGTGCTTCATGTTTTTCATTCTGAAGGACCACCCTGATCCCCAGTTGGTGTACCAACATAAAGCAAATAAAGGGTGACTTTCCCTAAGAAATGTTTACCCTTTTTTAAAACCATGAAAGAAAAGACTTTACTTGTCAAAGTATTTATAGGAAAGTGATCTAAAGGTACAGGTACATTAGCTAGTTGTTTATCTAAAAAGATGGAAATAAAACGTGGGTACATTACAAACTTCTTCTTTGCATCTAAATGTCTAAGCATAATCAAAATAATTATAGAAAAATTATAACTTTTCTGATTAAATTGTAAAGCAAATAACAGTCAGTGGGCAATATAGTAGGAATTTTGAATCCCAAAGGTGCCCTTTTTGAACTAATACAATGAATTCATATGTATGAGAAGAAAAACCTCCATTGGGGTGAAAACAAAGCTTTGTTAAATGTTAACAAACTGTTAAATCCCCCTCCATACCCCATAACTGTATACATCCAAATATAGCCTGATTGGGGTAGTAGTCTATCCCCTTAGCATCATCAAAAAGAAGATCACATCCTTATTGATGCTTCACTTCAGTCAGAGATAGACACAGGCTTGCCAGCTACTTTGGCAGTAATGTGCCTAACATTGTTGATTATTTTGGACTTAGCAGACGTCTAAAACTATTCAACAAATGTAGTAGAAACAACTAGACATACAGTGAGAGCATGATGAATGGAACTACGCGTAAGAAAATCAATGATCTCGTGAAACTCTGCATTCCCTTCAGTCTTCTCTAGATACGCGACCATATTGTGCTTAGGACATGACTCAAGAACAGCCATTGTAGTCGAAAGAGTGATCGTCGTGAAGAGAGATATTAGGGCTTGTATATACGTAAGTATTTGAGAGAGATTGCATAAGGAACTGTGCAATTGAGATAGGTTTATATAGGTTTAGGAATCCTAATTTCAAGGAAACCATTTCAATTTACACTTTGTACCCTTGGCGGTATTTTTCTTCAACGTCTCTACAGCGGTACAAACTTTGCCCAGCGGTACTAACTTTGCACTGTCGGTACTAACCATGTCCAACCAAAGAATGAACAATGTAGGTAACAGGAGTGCTTTAGTACCATCAATAACTCTTCTCAATGACTCTCTAAATCCTATCAAACCTCTGGAAATGCATCACCTATGGTTAACATGTGTCTTCATACTTAACACTGCATACAAACTATAAAACACATCATATTGCCTCCCTTTAACCAATGTAGCTTATGGATTTACCATCCTAATAGAAACAACCAAGAACTGGAACCTGCTAACATCAAATGCCTTGGTTAGTAGATCAGCTACATTGTCATCAGGCAATATTGTCTATGATAAACCAATGTCTCACAAGCAAGACTTCTGGACATGATAGGCCCAGATACCCAGTTCTTCAGATGCTTTGGGGTATAATCACAAGTTTAAATTTGACTATGCTGAACTTATGTGGGAAGAATTTGTACAAGCTATTCAGACTTTTCTTACTGACAAGGCCAATCTGGGCAGTCCCACTAAGAAGGGCAGGAAAGACAAGGCTCACGTTATTCCTTATTGTCGGTTCACGAAGCTTATTATCTGTCATTTGGGAAGAACTCATATATTCACCAAAGATCAGCATCTCCGTTTCACCTTGCTGAAGAAGATCTCAGACTTGGTAATCTCAAATTCTTTCCAAAAGGCGAAGAAGATGAAGTCTTTGGAATGCCAATTCCTAACGAGCTGATCTTGAACAATATCGGGAATGCACCATACTACAATGCTTATTTGGAAATGGTTGCAAAGCATGATCGAAAAATTACAGCTGAAAAGGCAGAAAAGATGAAACCTGCAACTGCCAAGCAACCCAAACCGAAGCCTGCTAAAGAGAAATCAAGCAAACCAGCACCTGCACCGAAACCTAAGGTAACCAAGGAAAAACCCTTAAAGCCTTCTTCTGCAAAACCACCAAAAAGAGGTAAAGTGTAGAAACTTCGCAAGGGAAAGCCTTCTCTCCAACTCATTGATGAAGATGAACTACTACAACCTAACACTGAACCCTGAGTCCCGTACATCAAGAGTTGAAGGTGAAGAAAGTATATGATGTTTGAGCGTGCTATCAGATGAGCCTTAGATCGTTTTAGGCACAAAGTCAAGGAACATGTTGGAGGTGTGGCTATCCGGAGGAATCTGGTAGCCGAGGTACCAGACCACTCCCTGTGTGAAGGCAAGGGATAACCATGCAACTGATGAACAAGCTGCACAATCACTATTGGCTCTAAACGCACCAAAAAGGAGAAGCACCATGAACCAATTTATATTCCAAAAGCGGACTCCAGCTACTAAAGAGGCATCAACTAGACCCTCTGCACAGCCACAGGAATACACTTCTGCCAATATTGTTCATGAGTCTCCATCTCCTGAAGATGCTGAAATAGGTGCAGATACAGACAGGACAAACAGTGGAGGTGATACTAAAATACTGCAGATTGGTGATGAACAAGGTGATGATGTGACTGAGGTGGTAAATCTAGAAGACAAGACAGCTAAGATTGACGAAGGCCATGTTGGATCAGACCTTGGTAAAACACCCGAGTTTCGACCCCCACCTAATGATAACAAGATAGACGAAGACCAGGCTGGACCAGACCCTGGAGAAAGCCGTGAGGCTCTTGCTGGACCAAACCCTGAGCCCATGCACGATGAGTTTATGGCTAATGTGTACCCCAAAGTTCATGAAAGCCTAAAATTTCTAGCTGATGAACATGTCATCATAGAGGATCCACTAGCTCACGGGACTCTCTCTTCAATGAAGAATCTGGATGATGCATTTACTATTGGGGATCAGTTCATTAATGACAAAGCAACTGAAGATGAGCCAGAGAAACTTAATGTGGAATCAGAAGTGGTCTCAATGGCCACTGATCCAATTTATCAGGCATCTTCCTCAATTCCACCACTATCCACACCGATTATTGATCTCTCATCTCCTAAACCTGTATCCTCTACCACTCAAGCACCAATCTCTACAGCTACAACGACAACTACAACAACAACCTTTCCACTTCGACCTCCACTACAACAACAAAGCACAATAGATTCAGAGTTAGCTGCGCATGTCATAACACTTGAAATGAAATTATCTGATTTAGAGCAGAAGAGCAAGAATCTTGACAACACAACTAAGAATCTTGGATCTAGGGTTTTCACATTGGAGCTTAGAGATCTACCTCATAAGATCGATGAAACTGTCCGTGAAACTGTGAAAGAGGCTGTACAAGTAGCTCTTCAAGCTCCGCTTCGAGACCGCTTCATAGATCTGCTCGAAGCTGATATTAAAGAAATGCTTCACCAACGGATGTTTGAAACTAGTTCTTACAAATCATTTCCAGAACATGTCGTACTCTATGAAGCTCTTGAGGAATCTATAGAATGCGCACGAGGACGAGTTCCTTTGCTGAAATGAGCCATAGTCACGCAAGTGACGTCGTGACGATCAAGACCTCCTCCTATTCCTGATTCATAATACAAGTTAGAAGAGAATACTTGCCTCTGTTGCTTATGTGGATTCTTCTGATATCCCCGGTCCCAACACATCGCCCCCCACCCCCCCCCCCTCAACCTACTGATCCGCAGTCATCTGCTTGAAAGATGACTAACACTCGAGAAGCTCCTTCAAGCTCCTTAAAGTAACAGTCTGGTCCTCACTCTGAACATCTAGTTGAAGGCACACCAACTCCAGGTACTGTAAATCTATCATATTCAGAGGATACTAAGTCTACTCATCTTCCCAAATTCACAGAACACCCCCCCCACCCCTGTTTTTGTTCTTCGCGAATGAGGATGTGTTCTTACGTTGTGTGGCACTAAATGGTTGAAGCCTATTGGTAACGTGTGTAAGCACTAGTCAAATTTATATATGTATAGTATAAATCCCGTGACAATTCTTCCCAATTACTTCTCAAACAAGAGAAATAAAAGGATAAAATCTCACTTAAGAAAACACAATACGTATATCTTTAACCGGGAAGTATTTTCTTCTTCGGGTGGATCCCAACAAGTCGTGATGTGAATTGAGATTCGGGAATAATTCGGATTCAAGTCAAGAATGGATAAATGATTTTTGAATTTTGAATTACACTACGATTATAATAGCTCAATTAAACTATAAAAACGATTAAAGAATTAAAATTGTTTAACTAATATGAAAAATTTAACAAACGTGAGCTAAAAATGTGAGCTAAAACTAGAATTTAAAATCTAAAGTACTACTTTTAACAAATTTAATACTTAAAAACCACAAATTTAAAAAGAAAATTTTAGGAAAAAGAATTAGAATTTTTTAACTATTTTTGAATTTTATATGATTTTTTTAAAGAAAAGTGAATTACTAAAAATAAAACTTTTCTAAAATTAACACTAAAAAATCTATTTTTTAGTTTTCAAAAATTCTAGAATGAAAAAAGAAAATTATTACAAAAAGAATTAGTTTTTCCACTATTTTTCTATTTTTCTTATGACTTTCTAAAGAAAAAAAGAATAATTACTAAAACCTATTTTAATTTCTAGGAAAATAAATAAATATAAAATACTTATTCAATTGGGAGAAAAAAATAAAAGAAAAATGATTTTAAACTTACTTAAAAGATGTGCAGAAATCCAATGGTATAAAAATGCCCAATTTTTACTAAGCAATTGAACCCTATTTTTGCTTTTTAAAACCTAAAACCTAATTTTATTAAACTAATTTTAAAAATATAAAAACTATTTTATTAAACCTAAAAGACAGGGGTTTGAATTGCTATTGATGAAGTAATGGGTTGGCGGGGGAGGGTATATATCAAAATTTTCCTATAGTTAAAACAAACAAACATAAAACTAATGAAATAAAGTACAAACAGACATATTGACTTAAACAATTTTGAGCTTATTGCAAAAGTGAAAATAAGCTAAAACTTAAAACAGCAAAGTTGGACTTGAGCTTATCTACTACAACTTTAACAAAAGCACTTTGAACTTTTAACTACTTAATAAGCTAGAAAATTAGCTTCTAAAAAATGGACCGAATTAAGAAACTAAGGTTTTTTTTTCTTTTGTAAATTCTAACTTTTTTAAACTTTGGCTTATATCTAGCTTATTACTCAATGAAAGTAAAAACCAAAAGAAGCTATAAAAAGCTTATAATGTGTACTAGGGGTTTCTAAAAAGAATTAAGCTACAAGTAAACAATAATAACAAGAAATTTGCTATTAAAAAGTGAAAGTTCAGGCTTATTCACTGATATTAAGGCGACAAAATCCTAATAAGCTAACTAGCTTAAAACTAAATCCTAGAGATTGAAATTTTGAAAATAAGCTATTCTATAATTATAGAGGAAATCTAGATAAAAGGATTTTGGAAATGAACAACTAGAAAATAGAAATCAAAAAGAAATAAGCTAGTAATCTCAGCTACCGCTATACCACTTTTGCAAGAACAATTAAGCTAGACTAAAAGCTTAAAAAGGAAACTTAAAAGATGACTTATGTTGAGCTAATGGAGTACTATTAAGGTTCCTACAGCTAAGTGCTTATCACCTAATTACAAGTACTAAAAAGTAGCTAGAAAATTAAGAGCATCAAGCAGTAGTAACTGAGTTACTACTACTTATGCTGATGTATTTGACACAAGCTCAAATGCAGGCCAAAATTTCTAATTTTTAAAACTCTCTTAAACTAACTAGCTATATGTTTCTAGGCCTTCATTAACCATAATTGAACTCTAAAAATGCTGTGAGACACTAATCTACAAAATTTACTTGAATTTTAAACTGTCCTGGTGCTGACAAAAGCTTCTTAAGCTCTAAACTTTGAAAATCTACAAACTAACTTTTAAAACCTATTTAAAACTTAAACACTTTGAAAATCTAAACTATTTAAAATGTTTTGACAAAATCCTGTTGACTTTAACAGTCAAATCTACCCTATCCAAAACCAAAATAAAACTACTTAATAAATTATACCATCTTTAGTTTTACTTAAAATCTATTTTTAAAAACTAAAATCTGCCTAAAACCTTTTTATTTACTTAACTTTAACTAACTAATTAGCTATTTAAACTCTTAATATCTTACAGCTTATTAAAAAGAATAAAGCTAGTTACTCAGCTTAGCTTAACCTTTCCTAAAGGGACATAATCTTAAATATGAATTTCAATGAATTCTAGCTATTATCAGCTTAAAATATTTGTAATACCTAAAACTAAACTAAACAAAATTTGGAAACATGTTTAAGCACACAAAAGACAATGCAAAATATGCTAATGAATAAGCCTTTATGTTGATAAAATTAAAAAACATGATGCTTAAACCTTTGAATTGTTTAGTCTCTGAACTTAGCCACTCTTGTTGAACGTGGAGTGGCTTTAATCTTCAAACCATTTATGGCACTTGCTCTATAAACCTGAGCTTTAAGCTCAATTAGCTAAATGAGCTTACGTAACTCCTTATTTATTCAAATTTGAATCAAAACTGAATTGTTATTGGTCATATTGACATAAAGTGACATAATACTGTTTTAGAATGCCTTTTAACAACTTTTGAACAACTTGAGAACTAAAGAAAACAGAATAAGCTAAAATGAGCTTATTTCAAGCTTATTAACTAAAACTTGCTTATTACTTGTAAACTTGAAAACGAAAACAACTCAATTAGTTTTATTGATTTAGGAAAAATAGTACAAGATAAGAAAACAGAAGGTACAACTAACTTTGAAAGTTTAAAAAATAATTTGGAAAAGTGTGAAACAGTACAGTAAGCTAAGAAAGAGAAAATTACAAAAGAAAACTTATTAACTAATTATCTCTAAAAAAAAAATGTCTAATCTGATATAAACATTCTTCATATTTTATAGATGAGGGTGAAGACGAGGTTGAGAACTTCAAACAGTTCTAGACCTTTGATCAATTTAAACTTGAATTTTAGCCGTTTGATTGTAATTTGAGGTGTTAGGACCAATAGGAAGTGCCACGTCATAGAATGAGTGGAGATTGTAAATACGAGGGGTGGGTTTGTAGTTGGGAAATGAAGGAGACAGGAGTTTTGGGGAAGTTTGGGATTGTTGGGTGTTTTTGGCGGGAGGAAAAAAAGAAAAAAGAATAATGGAGGAAAAAAAATCCAATATAAAGCACGGTTTAGTTGAGTAAAACGTTTTTTTAAACCGCGCTTGTGTTTTAAAAGTTTGGGATATTTGCACAACAAGTCCCTCTGTTTCTTTTCCACAAATGTAGTATAGAATGAGTTTGAGATTTGACAGTTCTGGCCCTTGAAGTTTTGTAAACAAGAAATGGGCTTTGATTTTGGCTTCAAATCTCTCTCTTGTACTTGTCTCTTCATTTCTTGTCGGTTTTTGCTCGTTTTTGCTCGTTTTTGACTTTGATATCCTTTCCTGCAACATTGAGACAACAATAAGCACACATCTTTCCAATCTTTTGGATTTTTTTGGGCTTTTATTGGCGGATATCCTGGGGTATTTTATGATATCAATTTAACACTTATTCAAAAAATTCCCCAAACTAATGGATTGCCGTGTCTCCACCGTCAATTTTTTAAAGTGCTTCATTTGTAAACTAACAAGTTTCCAAAAAGGCCCTTGTTTCTCCTTTTATGAATCCACCTTTTTAAACAATTCTTATGCTTTTTCTCAATATTTTATCTCATGGAAACACATTAATGGCAAGCATTGCAATTTTGCAACTCTTTAGGCTCATTTGTAATAGGCTTTACTTCCCTAGATTAATAGAGCCAAAAGATGGAAAAATTGTCTTCCCCTGACTTTTCACTAGACTAAACAAAGCTATTTAAAAAATCATTGTCAATCTTAAGTTCAAATGGTTAAGCTCTTGATACTTAAAATCTTGTGAGCTTTTCACTCCCAAGAATAAATTAATGATTAGGATGTGTGCACTCTTTTCAATCTCAACATTGGATCAATTTATCTTTATTGTTAAATCCTCTAATGCTTTACACTTAAGCCTTGTGATGCTTAAATGTATTTAACATAGATAAACCTCATCTCAAGCTTAATAGAAATTGGAAACCAAATTTTTAAACTTGATTTTTAGAAATTGAAATTTTAAACATTCTTTTATTTTCAATATACTTAATTTTTTTTTTTGCAATAGCGTATGTCGTTTATTAGACTGAGAACCCCTACTTAGGTCCTTTTCTCCAAATAAGATTTCGCATCAAACAACTGGTGTTCTTAGTTCAACCCCCTCTCCGCGGCTAACGTTTGTGGGATATCGCGACAACACCTTCTTTCCTAACAAAGGCCTAGAATCAAAGTCCTTAGTTGCTTTCACCACCTTGGCCGCGCTCCCTCGTGATGATTGCTGATGAACTTGATTCCAGTACTTATAGTCTTAATACGTAGTGTTGCGTACCATCAGAGGTCTCACTATCTAAATGGATACGCCAACGATTAAAAACTATATATAGCTTTTATTATTTTTTTTTTTGCGAATGGATCTCATTGGCACGAAAAAAATGCTTTTGCATTAGAAATGCTTCATGGCATTATTTTTATAATAATTTTTTGGTGAATGGACTAAATTTCACTTTAGAAAAATCAACTTATTAATTTGAAACCAAAAATCTTTACTTACATAATAGATGGAATTTACTTTCCAAAATGTAAGACTTGTTTAAAGACATTGGTTGACTTTAGTTAATTAAAAAGAACGCACGTACATGATTAGGTGCGTTTTATGAGCTTGTGGGAGTAAAAAGGACACTAATCATTCATATAAGCTTTAGGTTTTTCAATAAACCTTGCTTAAAACAAAATACACTTATATTTAACTACATAATCTCTTGTTCTTCACATTTTTTTTAAAATCCAATGCAATAGGATATTGTGAAAGCTTAGCCCCACAAAAGGTAGGTTTATAGTAAGGGTTAATGACCAATTAATGGATGAATGGTGAATTGGTTACAAAGTCCAGGGATCAAAAGTGAAAAGTTTGAATTTTAGTTAATAATAACCAACTATTCCCTCCATTTTACTTTTCTTTTACGTTTGAAATTTTAAAATAAGGCACGATTGTAATTTTTGATCTTTTGAACTCGTTCGGTTATCGTCGGTAAAAACCAAATATACCACGATGATCGAAAATGAATCACGATCACAACGGTATATGTTATAAGACCCGTAATTGATCGTCACTCGAAACCGAAAAACCCGAAAATTACTTAAACAAGTAGATCGGTTCCTGCTAGCTTGTTCGGTTCCTACTAGCTTGTTAGTTGTTCGGTTCCTACTAGAAACCAAGTTGTTTGGTTCTAAATGTAAAATGGTTGTTCGGTTCCAACATGGAAATGGTTGTTCGGTTCCAACAGACTTTGAGTTGTTCGGTTTGACAAAATATCAAACACCTTGAACGCACCTTCCTTTTCACACCAAGTACAAACAAAAATAAGCCACCGATACCACAAAAAGCTTGAAAGATCAAGAAATAAGCTACGAAAGAGTCTACAAAATAAGCTAAATGGAAAAAAGCCCAAATAAGCTATCTAAAAAAACTATAAAACCAACAAATAAGCCTCGAAACAACTTCAATAATCAAGCTTGTAAACCTCGTTTTAAGCCATAAAGGAGTTTAACAAATACTCTAAGTGAAACTCATAAAGGAAACGTGGCGACTTTTTCTTGACAAACCAAAACGCACCCTTTAAGCACTTTTTTTTGGCTAAAATATAGCTACGTGACAACCCAAAACGCACCCTTTATATTCAAAAACAACCTTTTATAAGAAACTGTTACTAGAATAAGCCCAAAAGAAATGTTTTACAAGAAACTGTTTAAAGCCCAAACAACATTTATGTTTTTCTAATTGAAACAAAATGAAACTTATAAATTCGTAAAAGATACAAAATATAACGAGTGAAAAAAAATAATAAGCTAGAGATAAGCTAAAAGAAATTAAGTTGAACGAATAAGCTAAAAAATTACCACAACAAAATCACTAACCCCAACCTAGGCTCTTGATACCACATGTTAGATGATATCATTTCATCACCATGAACACAAACTAAGAAAAAAGATTTTAGAGAGAGAAATAAAAAGAGAAAAATGGTTACTTGCACATAAAAAGAAAAATAAGAAGCAACACCCTCTCCACACTTGGAGAGGGCTTTATATAGTTACAAGAGATAAAACCCTAGATGGTTTGTTTGGACTTTATGTTAGGCCGGACCTAATACAAATGGGCTTAAGCCCGTCACCTAGGCCTAACTAGCTTAAATAAATTCTCGTAAACTATGTTTTACTTATACAAGGCTCGGGAATAATAATGACCATCACTTTACTAAAAACACGGCTAACAAGATAAAAGCCAAAGCTCTTAAAGAGCAGACCAAAGCTTCAAGACCAATCAAAGCGTTGATGGTGTATCCTCCCAATACACCTGCAACGCTTGTCCCCAGGGTGCTTCTAACAAAAAGTCAAGTAAAAATTAACATTTTTGCACTTATACAACTTTTTTGGAATTTGAAAAAACCTGTAAAAAGAGAATTACACCAACGGGTCTCACTGAAGGGGAAAGGGGCTTTGAAAAAACCAAGGAATGTTATTACACCGAGGTCATTCCATTTTCAAAATACTTTAAGAACATTTTGAGGGTATTCAAAAGGCTCTCACTAAAGAAATCAAAGAAATGAAAGAAATTTTTGAAGAGTTGAAAGCTGAGGTTGACCAAAATGTTGTGAATATGAAGTATGATGAGATTGAGTGGAAAAATTTTCTCATTGCAAATGACAATTTAATTTCTTGTCCAAAGAAGTGTTTTATATTGCAACAAATTATGAGCTTACTGTATCTAGATTTACTGAAATGCATGATGCCCACACTGTTGTTCAAGCACGTTATCTGGAACTTGAAGTAGAGCTTTCTAAATTAAATGATAAGGTTCAAAAAGATGATCATACTGAATTAGTAAAACGTTTTTCCAACCTTAAGGTAAATCACTTAAATTTACAGTTAAAGTTTCAACACCTTAAAGAAAGTTTTGGAAACAACACATCTCTACCCGCTCGGGATGCTCCTGATTTTGACTCAGTCTTTGTAATCGAAAAAATAAAAGCTTCCATTCAAGGAAAGGACAACACCATCAAAAAATTGAGAATGCAAATCTCTCAATTAAAGGAGACCCGTAGTGAAGCAGACCGTACTCTTGATTTCAGGGCCTTAGATTTTCAGATCACTCAATTAACTGAAAAAGTCATCGTTCTTCAAGAACAAAATGAGATTTTTAGGGCCGAGAATACAAAAATCAAGCAGCATTACAAGGAATTGTATGATTCTATTAAGATCACGCGTGCTAAACATATCGAATAAACAACTGCCTTGTTAACTGAAAATGAGAATTTAAAGGCCCAAATACATGAAAATATGAAATGCATCCCTATGGATTATGTAAAACCAAGAGTTCTTGCACCTGGTAGGTATGCTATCGATGTTGAACCAATCCCCCCTCGCAATAGGAACAATAGGGAAGTTCATCTAGATTATCTCAAACATCTTAAGGAAAGTGTGGAAACCCTTCGCGAGATAGTAGATGAAGCTAAGGTTGAAAGAACATTAGATAGATCACTTGCATTTGCTTGCCTTTACACTAAACACTCTCAGGAACTATTAGAATATGTGATTGGCACTTGTTCGAAAGACTTCAATAAACGAGATAAAAAGCATGTTTCTACCCCTTTAACTAGGAAAAAGCAAGTTACTTTTGCGGACCAATGTGAAATGTCAAATAATAATACAAACAAACATGTAGAGCAACTGAACATTCAGAAGACTAATGTCCCTGTGATTCCTTCTACGAGAGTAAACAGTTGCACTGACACTAGCGGATCAAAGCCTAAGAGCAATACCAAGAAAAATAGGATCTCACCGGCTAAAAGTGTCAACAAGAATAAAGTAAAAGAACACCCTAGGACCAATAAGTCTAGATTAAAAAACACGAATCATGTTGATTCTAGTATTAACTCTAAGCTTACTATAATTAATTTAAATTCTCATTCTGTTTGCAAGACATGTAACAAATGTTTAATTTCTACAACTTATGATATGTGTGTGGTTAATTATTTGCACTCTATAAATGCATCCCACTCTGTTAAAAAATGTTATGCGCAAAGTTAAGAAGGTTTGGAAACCTAAGCAAGTTAAGTAAGTGTGGAAAGCAATAGGAAAACTGCTTACCAATGTTGGTTATCAATGGAAACCCATGGGAAGAATATTCACTTTGGGAGAACAGAACCCTTTAACTAGGCTCACTAAATCCAATATTCTGCGTGTACAGCAAACTGAAAATGTTAGTACTAGTAAAACTATAATAACTGAGAAATTAAGTAACACCTCTCGAAAACCATTAACTAGTTACCAACGTAGAAACAAACAGTAAAAGGTAATTCCCACTAGCATTCCCACTCCAACTATGAATCAGGCAATTGATACGTCTATGCAAACTGATGTTGCTTCTGCTAACTAACAGGACCCCAACAAAAATTGGGGATCCAACTTTCTAAAATCTCCATCTTTGTCTGTTTTCAAATGCAGGTCGTACAGATCAGCCTTTGGTATTTGGACTCAGGCTGCTCAAAACATATGACGGGGGATTGCTCACGGCTCAGGAATTTCATGAAAAAGTTCATCGGGACAGTTAGATTCAGGAATGACCACTTTGGTGCTATTATGGGTTATGGATATTACGTGATTGGTGATAGTGTGATCTCCAGGGTATACTATGTGGAAGGACTGGGACACAATCTTTTTTTTGTCAGACAATTTTGTGATTCTGATCTTGAAGTTGCATTTAGGAAGCATTCATGTTATGTTCGAGATACCGATGGTGTTGACTTACTTAAAGGTTCTCGTGGTTCTAATTTGTACACTATCTCAGTTGAAGACATGATGAAGTCCTCCATAATCTGCTTGTTGTCCAAAGCCTCCAAGAATAAATCATGGTTATGGCATCGTCATTTAAACCACTTGAACTTCTGTACCATCAATGACCTTTCAAGAAAGGACTTAGTAAGAGGCTTACCTATATTGAAGTTTGAGAAAGATCATCTTTGCTCCGCATGTCAACTTGGAAAGAGCAAAAAGCACACACACACCCAAAACTAAAAACACCAACTTGGAAGTTCTTAATACCCTTCATATGGATTTATATGGACCAATCCGAGTGCAAACAATTAATGTGAAGAAATACATCTTAGTCATCGTTGATGACTATTCTAGGTTTACTTGGGTCAAGTTTTTGAGATCGAAAGATGAAACCTCATAGTTCGTCATTAAATTTCTGAAGCAAATACAAGTCGGTCTCAACAAAATCGTTAGATACATCCGTACCGATAATGGCACAGAATTTGTTAATCAAAATCTGACTGAATATTATGAAAGTGTCAGATACAATTTTGTGATTCTGATTTTGAAGTTGCATTTAGGAAGCATTCATGTTATGTTCGAGATACCGATGGTGTTGACTTGCTTAAAGGTTCTCGTGGTTCTAATTTGTACACTATCTCAGTTGAAGACATGATGAAGTCCTCCCTAATCTGCTTGTTGTCCAAAGCCTCCAAGAACAAATCATGGTTATGGCATCGTCATTTAAACCACTTGAACTTCTGTACCATCAATGACCTTGCAAGAAAGGACTTAGTAAGAGGCTTACCTATATTGAAGTTTGAGAAAGATCATCTTTGCTCCGCATGTCAACTTGGAAAGAGCAAAAAGCATACACACACACCCAAAACTGAAAACACCAACTTGGAAGTTCTTAATACCCTTCATATGGATTTATATGGACCAATCCGAGTGCAAACAATTAATATGAAGAAATACATCTTAGTCATCGTTGATGACTATTATAGGTTTACTTGGGATAAGTTTTTGAGATCGAAAGATGAAACCTCATAGTTCGTCATCAAATTTCTGAAGCAAATACAAGTCGGTCTCAACAAAATCGTCAGATACATCCGTACCGATAATGGCATAGAATTTGTTAATCAAAATCTGACTGAATATTATGAAAGTGTCAGCATTTTTACCAAAAATCAGTTTTGAGGTCTCCACAACAGAACGACGTTGTCGAAAGACAAAACCGTACTCTTGTGGAAGCTACTAGGACAATGCTGATATTTTTCAAGTCTCCGATGTTTCTATGGGCAGAAGCTGTTGCTACTGCTTGTTACACCCAAAATCGATCCCTTATTTACACTCGTCATCACAAAACCCCATACGAACGCTGCTTGATAAGAAGCTTGACCTTACCTTTCTCCGAGTCTTTGGTGCTCTTTGTTACCCTACAAATGACAGCGAGGATCTTGGAAAATTGCAACCAACAGATGATATTGGAATTTTCATTGGTTATGCGCTAAGCAGGAAAGGTTATAGAATCTACAACAAAAGAACCCGACGAATCATGGAAACTATTCACGTTCAATTCGATAAGCTGTATGAGCTGATGGCTCCTGTGCAACTCGATACAGGAACCGCTCCTAGGTTTCTAACGCTTGGATAGATTAGTTCAGGGCTCGTACCCAATCCGGTCCCTATAGCACCTTATGTACCCCCAACAAATAAAGAGCTGGAGATATTATTCCAACCGATGTTCGATGAATTCCTAGAACCTCCTCGTGTTGAAAGACTGGTTTCTCCTGATACAACAGTTCAGGTTCCTGTCTTTTCAGCCGGTACACCTTCTTCTACTACCATTGATCAAGATGCACCTTCTCTAAGTTATTCACCGTCATCTTCAGAATTACAACCTCCTATCTCACATCAAGGTGTTGCAGCTGGATCTATTATCATTAAAGATAATTCTTTTGCTCATGCTGACAACCATCCCTTCGTAAACGTGTTTGCTCCAGAACCTAGTTCTGAGGCATCATCATTCGGGGATGCTAGTTCAGCTGAATCCACTCATGTTACTCAACCACATCATCATCTCGGGAAATAGAGCAAGGATCACCCGCTAGACAATGTCATTGGCAATCCCTTTTGACCGGTATCCACCATAAAATAACTTTCAACTGATGCCTTGTGGTGCTTGTACAACTCCGTACTGTCAAAAGTAGAACCAAAGAACTTCAAATCTGCAGTGACTGAAGATTGTTGGTTTCAAGCCATGCAAGATGAGATTTACGAATTTGATCGACTTCAAGTATGGTAATTAGTACCATGACCAGGCTGTGTCATGATTATAGCTCGCAAGTGGATTTACAAAGTTAAGCTTGATGAGTACGGTGATGTTCTGAAAAACAAGGCTAGGTTGGTGTCCAAAGGATATCGATAAGAGGAGGGTATAGATTTCAAGGAATCATTTACACCAGTTGCACGCATCGAGGCTATAATAATATACATCGCCAATGCCGCCGGTAAGAACATGACCATCTACCAAATAGTTATCAAGACAACATTCTTGAATGGCTAGTTGAAAGAAGTCTACGTTAGTCAACCAAAGGGTTTTGTTGATCCAGATCATCCAAAACATGTTTATCGTCTAAAGAAGGCTCTGTATTGTTTAAATCAGGCTCCTCGAGCGTGGTATGACACTTTGTAAAGGTTTCTTCTAGACAACAAGTTTTCCAAGGGTGCAGTTGATCTGACACTATTCACTCAGAAAACAGGCAAACATATTCTTCTTGTTCAAATATATGTAGATGATATCATAGTTGCCTCGACTAACGCTAAAGCATGTGAAATATTTTCCAATGAGATGAGTTTAAAATTCCAATTGTCAATGATAGGACAAATGTCTTTTTTCCTAGGATTACAAGTTTTGCAAAGTCCTGGAGGCATTTTTATTAATCAATCAAAATTTGCTCTAAAAATTTTAAAGAAATTTGGGATAGATTCGTGTGACCCTGTTGATACACCAATGGTGGATCGACTTAAACTGGATGAGGACCCCTTAGAGATTCCGGTTGACCAGACTCGCTTTCGTAGTATGGTTGGCTCCCTAGTGTACCTCACTGCCTGCAGACCTGACCTTGTATTCGCTGTGTGCATGTGTGCTAGGTATCAGGCATCGCCTACCAAAAAGCACCTTGAAGCACTTAAACGGGTCTTTTGGTATCTTAGAAGAACCATTAATTGGGGACTTTGGTATCCGAAAGACACCGCTATGGCACTAACGGCCTATGCAGATGTGAACCATGCAGGTTGTTAAGATACACGAAGAAGTACGTCAGGTTGTGCTCAATTCCTTAGAGACAAATTAGTTAGCTGGTCATCAAAGAAGCAGAAGAGCATTGCGATCTCAACCACAAAGGCTGAATACATTGCCATGTCTGGATGCTGTGCTCAGATACTTTGGATGAGGTTACTGCTTTCAGACTATGGTTTTGCATTCCTTAAGATTCCCCTGTATTGTGACAATCGCAGTGCTATTGCTCTCTGCTACAACAATGTCCAGCACTCCCGGGCCAAGCACATTGACATACGTCACCATTTCATTTAAGAGCAGGTTGAGAACGGCGTGGTTGAATTGTACTTCGTGACGACAGCAGCTTGCGAACATCTTCACCAATGCACTACCAAGAGAGCGGTTCAAATTTCTACTCCCACGACTTGGTATGAAGAGTATGACTTCGAAAACCCTTAAACATCTTCAGGAAGGAGAAGAGGAGTAAAAGATGGTCTTCCTATATCCTATGTATATTTGTATATAATTAAACACAAAAACAAAATACAAAAATATAAAACCTATAAAAACCATAAAAATCAAAAATAGAAAATACCAAAAATATTTTTCAAGACATGTCTTCTGTAAATCAATAACATTTACGGACCTAGAAATGTCATTCAATAATGACACAACTCTTTAAATGAAGTTCGAGCAGAAGTTAAAATTGTTTTAAAACATGTCTTCAAGGCTTGCAGTTATTTTAGCCTGCAACCCGCTTTTTAATTTGAGGAAAGCTTGTCGCCAAAAAGACAGCTGTTCCTAACAACGGGTAATTAATTTTTCCCGGGCACGGATTACTTAATATCCATGCATCCAAGGAACAATGTACGTTTCAGTGTGTTGTTCTTCTTTCGGAAGAAAAGTCTTCCTTTTTTTATAACCAAATAATTTTCTTCTTAATTGATTCTTTAAAAATTATTTGTGTTACTCGCGGTGGAAAAGTGTTGTTGAAATTTAATCAATTCGGGTTTATTAAAATAAACTTTTCAACTCAAACAATGACTACATCTCTTTCAATAGAAAATGGGTCACTGTTTGAGGGGGAGAGTGATTTCAAGTTTATTGCATAAAACGGGTTTCTAAACACATCACACAATTAATGGAAAAGGTTTTGTAATTATACATGGTTATAATTTAAGGGAGAGTTAATTAATTTTAACTCAAACAGCTGAAATTGTCAAAAGTTAGAAAGTTTAGGGACTTATGTGCAATATGCTAATTGTTTCCTAGCTCTATTAAACTACAAGGACTGAAACTGCCAACCTTAAAACTTATTTACCCTAGAAAACCTTTAAACCGAAAGTTAAAAGTGTTAGAAACCCAAGAGACCAAAACTGCCAATTCCTAAACCTCTAGTATAAAAGGGTGGCGGTTTGACACTCTGGTCAAACCTTCATTACTTGGTCAAACCACAAAAACATATACACACACTCGCAACTCGCCACCAACAAATCGCCACCACTCATTCCTTGATTTCTCGTGTTTTTCATACTAAGGTATCATTCAAATATTGTTCAATACCCTTAGATCTAGCTGTAACTTAATGGAATCAAACTAAAATGAGTAGATTCTCTAGATTTTGAACCTAGGGTTTCGAAAATTAAAAGTGTTGTTTGGAAATATGTTTTGAAACTAGGTTTAGATGCGATTAAGGTTGTTAATTAATGTTCTATGTTTGGATATCCATTGATCAAACACAATTATGGTCTATGATAGATTTTAAGTGGCATTCTTGATCGAATTTAATAGGAGTGTGTGGTTGTATGTTTTTAGTTCTGAGATTTGTCCCTTAGGGTGTAATGATGATGTTGTGATGTTCGTTTGAGATCCCTTCTCTATTATTTGCTCGAATTAATGATTATCATAAGATGTTTGACTTTTAAAAGTCAACATCTGTTTGTTGTTGTTGTAAGATGTTTCCGCATGTTTGGTTTTTGCTTATAATGAAATAGTAGTGCAGCAAGTCAAGTTTGTATGCTCCCTATAAGTTTCTCAAAGGTTTATGGCTTAACATATTGCTTAAGGCTCCGAATTAGATGAGATGTTAAGGTCCTGAATGTTTAAAATGGATTGCTTGTAGATTAAAAGGCCTTAGGATACATTGGATTATATTTGGAATGGACAAAGTTGCAAGAAAATTGAAGTTAAGTTTAGTGTTCCTGGTAGAGGTTTGACTGTTCTTGATAGCGGTTTGCATGATAGTCTTGATAGCGGTTTGCAATGTTTGCGTGATAGCGGTTTGCAGTATTTACCTGATAGCGGTTTGATTGTATTGATTATTTTATTATGAGCAGGCAAACCACTATGAGGTAGCGGTTTGATGAAGATTATTTTTATAATTAAAATAATCCAAACTGCTATTTCGAATTTTTATTAAATGGTAGCAGTTTGATATATTTATTAAAATATTGATAGCGGTTTAGTCATGGCGGTTTGATTAAAATGAATATAATATTCGTAGATGTTTGAGCATAGCGATTTGATTAAAATGAATATAATATTCGTAGCGGTTTGGTCATGGCGGTTTGATTAAAATGAATATAATATTCGTAGCTATTTGGTCATAGCGATTTGATTAAATTGAATTAAATATTCATAGCGGTTTAACTAAACTTTCTCGTGGCGGTTTGTTCAAATCACCTCATAGCGGTTTGCTCATTCCACCTCGCAGCGGTTTGTGTCAAGAAGGTAGCGGTTTGGGCCAGACTTTCAATGTTTTGGCCCATCGGTCCCAATACCCTCTCACGACCCAATCCAAAAGCACAATTGCCTAGTTAACTCCCATCCGGGACTTGTTAACTTATAAGTGTTCATCTGATATCTTTGACGATAGTTGACTTAATCTCACCATAATCAATCGAAGCATGTCAATCATCATGACTAATGTCCTCATCTAATGTCAACTACATGTTATGTCTGCCTATCTGTGTTCATATTTTTGTGCAGACAACATGGCTAATGAGAATGTTCTCGTTCTTGCTCCCACAAGATCTGATGAACAGATACTTCCATTTGCTGCATGGGTGCCTATTAGAAAGAGCAACTTTGTCTTGGATCTTCAAAAGAAGCAAAAGAATCAAATCTTTCAAATCTCTGTGGATATTCTGCAAAACACAAACTTCTTTAAAGCATTCACTGCCTCAGCTTTTGTTCCATCTATCTACATTCAACAGTTTTGGAATACACTTACATATGAGGCAAAGACCGGAGCTTACAGTTTTTAGTTGGATGAACATCGGTTCACATTGGACGCTAATCTTTTGAGGGAAGATTTAGTAAAACACACATTGATCAAGCTCATCAGTTTGTGTTACCTCCTTCGGGTGATGCAATCATGGACTTTGTAAATGAGTTGGGCTATACAGAGGAAATTCACTTTGTGTCAAGAATGGCGGTGAATAACCTGTATCAGCCCTAGAGAGCAATATTGTCAATGATCAACCAATGTCTCACATGCAAAACTTTTAGCTTTGATAGGCCCAGATATCCAGTTCTTCAGATGCTTTGGGGTATAATTACAAGTACAAATGTTGACTATGCTAAACTTATGTAGGAAGAATTTGTACAAGCTATGCAGACTTTTCTTGTGGATAAAGCCAATCTGAGCATTGCTCCTCAGAAGGGGAAGAAGACTAAACCTCATGTTATTCCCTACTTTCGATTTACATAGTTAATCATCTGTCATTTGGGAAGAACTCATAACATTCACTAAAGATCAACGTCTCTGTTTCATCTTGCTGAAGAAGATCACAGACTTGGAAATCTCAAATTTGTTCCCAAAGGCGAAGACGATGAAGTCTTTGGAATGCCAATTCCCAATGAGCTGATCACAAACAATATCAAGAACACACCTTACTACAATGCTTACTTGAAAATGGTTGAAAAGAATGATCAGAAAATTGAAGCCGAAAAGGGAGGAAAGAAGAAACCTGCAACTGCTAAGAAACTCAAGCCAAAACCTGTTCAAGAGAAGTCAAGCAAACCAGCACCTGCACCAAAACCTAAGGTAACACAGGTAAAACTAGCAAAGCCTTTTCCTGTGAAGCATTCAAAAATGGGTAAAGTGTAGAAAATTCACAAAGGAAAGAGTTCTCTCCAACTCATTGATGAAGATGAACCAACACAACCTAACCCTGAACCTGAATCCGAACATCAAGGTAAAGGGGAAGAATATGATGTCGAACGAGCTATACAGATGAGTTTGGAATCATTTCAAGTACATGGTCAAGCACAGGTTGGCGGTGTGTCTATTCGAGAACATGTAGCAGAGGCCACCCGGCCACTCCCTGTAGTTGAAGGCAAGGGAAAAGCAATTGCAACTGAAGAACAAGCTACACAATCACTGTTGGCTCTACACACGCCAAAAAGGAGCAGCACCACGGACCAATTTATATTCCAGAGGCAGACTCTAGCTACTGAAGAGGCATTAACTGGACCCTCTACACAACCACAGGATAAAGCATCCGCAAATATAGTTCATGATTCTTCGTCTCCTGCCGATGCTGAAACAGGTGCTGATACAGACAAGACAAACAATGAAGGTGATACTGAGATACTGCAGATTGGTGAAGAACAAGGTAAAGATTTAGCTAATGTGATAGATCAAGAGGAAAAGACTGCTGAACTTAATGAAGGCCAGGTTGGATCAGACCCTGGTAAAACACCCGAGTCTCGACCCCCACCTAATGATGATAAGATGGATGAAGACCAGGCTGGACCAGACCCTGGAAAAAGCCGTGTGGCTCTTGCTGGACCAAACCCTGAGCCCACATACAAATAATTCATGGCTAATATGTACCCCAACATTCATGAAAGCTTAAAATTTCTAGCTGATAAACATGTCATCTTAGAGGATCCACTAAGTTCATCCGAGACTCTCTCTTCAATAAAGAATCTGAATGATGCATATAGTATTGGGGATCAGTTCTTAAATGACAAATCAACTGAAGATGAACCAGGAAAACTCAGTGTAGATCCAGAAGTGGTTCCATGGTCACTGTTCTAATTTATAAAGCATCTTCCTCGGTTCTACCACTATCCACGCCGGTTATTGATATCTCACCTCCTAAACCTGTATCCTCTACCACTCAAACACCAATCTTTACAGATACAACAGCGACTACATAACAACCCTTCCACTTCCACCTCCTTCACAACAACAAAGCACAATAGATTCAGAGTTAGCTACGCGTGTCACAACACTTGAAAAGAAATTCTCTGATTTTGAGTAGATTAGCAACACTTTTGATAACACAACTCAGAATCTTGGGTCTGGGGTTTTCACTTTGGAGCTTTGGGATCTGCCTTACAAGATCAATCAAACAGTCAATGAAGTTGTAAAGGAGGCTGTATACGTAGCTCTTCAAGCTCCACTCAGAGATCGCTTCAGAGAACTACCCAAAGCTGATATGAAAGAAATTCTTCACCAACGGATGTTTAAGAGTGGTATATACAAATCACTTCCTGAACATGTTGCTCTTAAGGAGTCTATGAAACGGGCAAACATGGACGAATTCCTTGCTGAAAAGGACAAGACCCGCAAGAGACGACATGAAAATCAAGACCATCCTCCTCCACCACCAGATTCAGATCTAAGAAAGAAAAAAGACATGATTCTGATGCTTCAGGTTTAGCACAACCTCTAGCTCCTCAATCATCAGCCTGGAAAACTTCTGATACTAGAGAAGCTACTTCCAGCTCATCTAAGCAGAAGTCCGCTCCTCACTCTGAACAACTAGTTGATGATGTGCATATACTAGATGATGTGAATATCTCAGATTCAGAGGACACCGATACTGCACATCTTCCCAAGATCAAGTCCAAACCAGACTGGTTAAAGCCTGCTCTAGAGGAAGACAGACCAGCAACTCCAGAACCAGACTGGGTCATTCCTCAGAATGATTTACCAGAAATTGAGAACAATTAGGCCAACGCACTTGCCAGCTCGTATCAAGAACCAGCTGAATACAAGCTACTATGGCAGACTGGCGATATGAGTTCATTTATCAACTGGTACTGCAAACGAATTAGAAAGAAGAAACTGAGCAAAGCAGACTTAGTAGACCTAGCTTTCAAGGTAATCCGACCATTTCACGACAACAACATTTCTCTTCAGTTTCAGATGGAAGAGTGTCACTTGCTGCTTATGGTATCTCCCACTGGTGGTTTAAGCGTAAAGAATTCTACATCACAAGACACATTCCCCCTCTGATCGTAGTACAGTCAGATCTCACATGCGGATTCTCAGTGTAGTCAGTCTCAAGACTTATGAAAGATACGGGTATACCTTTTTAAAAGAGATAGTTCTTTGCAGAGCTGACTACAAGGAATACAAGATCTCAGAGGCTGACTTCAAAAATATGCATCCGAATGATTTTGAAGATCTATACCTGCTTCATCTTCAAGGTCAGCTCAATCATTTATCTGGTGCCGACAAAGTTCATCTCTTCAACGCAGTTAACCTATGGATAAGGAACATCATCATCAGAAAACGTGTGGAAGATCTGCAGCTCGAGATTAAAAGTTATCAAACAAAACTCAATCTCACTTAACCAGATTAGGATGCATCTGACTTTTTATTCAAAGAAGATAACACCATAGTCAGCAAGCCGAGGGCGGTAATCTACAGAGATAGAAATGATTAGAAGAAGATGATGCGAGAGACTGAGGTGCACAAGTTTAGTAATGGCACGTTGAATAGGATTCTGGATAAGCTGAATCACATGGTTAAAGACTTCAAGCTGTTCAAGTACATCCAGGCATGGAAACACGAATTTGGTCTGAGGACGATAGAAGGAGGAGTAAGGATTTTATGGAGGTGGTCGAGAGAAGAATCAAGATTAGGAGAATTTTTAGGAGTCTCGAAAGCTTTGTTGGTGGATGGCTAAAAGATGTTGACTACAGACTTATCCAAAGAACGAAATGATTTCATCCTTCCAATACTCAGGTCAATATCATCTTACTGTGTATAATATATCTTGTACATTATTATAAGTATGTAGTGTATCTTTAAGTGTTCAGTGTCATTGTATAAATTTTTCATGAGTTTTTCGTTAAACTCAAAATATTTCAAATTTTTTATACCTGACACTCACACGTACCCTCATAGATTAAGGGGGAGCATTAATATGTTCCTCATTCGACTTGTGGATAATCAACATAGTTTTCTCCTAGTTTTCCAACATATTCGAATCCATTGGTATCTAAAATATCAACGGGTTTGAAATTTTTAATAAGGGGGGAAAATGTGATTTAAATATGAAAACTAATAAAAAAATGTGATTTTGTGGACTCATGTGTATACTCCATCCTCCGTGTGCTAAACATTTTCGTTTAATCGATGCACATGTTGAGGGGGTGTTTCTGAAAATTCTAAAACAATTAAGGTACTTAAAGCTTTGATATTTATATCACAAGTACCTGATTGAGATCTTCAATTGGTTTTATAGCAAGGTGGACTATACCAAAAAGACCGACCATGTCTTTAATTTTATCAGAGTTATAAGGTTGGTAAGGTTAGGTATTAGTTCCCATAATCCAGCCAAAACCGGAAGGATCTACCCAAGGACAATCCACTAGTTAGTGTACAAGTCCTTAGGTATGACATAAAAAAAGAGTAAAAGTGAGAATAAGGGATTAGTGCCGACTGAGATGGAGCTAGTACTAGAACAAACCCAACAAGGTACTAGTTATGAAGTCTCGGTAAGCACTAAAGGGGTTGGAGAATGAAAAAGAACTGTAAGGATAAAGGGTGAAAAGAAAGAAGCCCTCCATACACTTAGGCAAAAACCGGGTCAATACATCTACTGTCAGAATCACAATGATGATTGCTGACATTGAAGAAAGCCATCATGGACCTAGTGATGCACTGCACAACCCTCCTTAGCCACTCAAAATCTCTCAAAATATTTCTGTTTCATTTCACATGGAGACTAAACACGTTATCTATTAACTTTCTCATTCCAAGTTAGTTGATATTGAAAAGGTGGAAGTCTGCTCCAACCTCTGATCACTAAAACTAAAACGCATAATTGAGTCTAGAGCCAAGAGATCATCAATTAATCTCATTAGGACACTATTCCATTTTACTTGTTCTTCACATAATGTGAAAACAAGGATTATCATAAGAGTCTTACGCATTATCCTTGTGGTATTGCCAGAACATCCGAGTGATACCTAAGTATCACTGTAAAGATGGAAATCCTGCTTGAGCCAACATCAAACAAGCTCTTGGTAGGTGACTTGTGAGATCCTAAATGGATCAAACTTGTGTCAACTGGAAAGAAATGATGGTGCGATTCTATAAGAATCAAACTTGTTCCAGTATACGAATTGACGGTTAATGAACTTTGACAAAAGCTTAAAACTTTCGATGTGTTACAAAAACACTTTTACTAAAGTAACACGTCGACTGATTTTCAAATCAATTTTCTCTTTATTGCTAACTGTTTTATTACAGGTTCATATAAAGATGAAGATGGTGTCATCCTGTTCTGGCAAAGACAAGTTCACTACCGCATGCTCATACTTGACCAACACATTAAAAGAAATCATGAAAGCTCAAGCATATGTTTCTAAGCTTCGGTAACTCTGATATCACACGTCCCTCTTAAAGTGGCCAAGTATTAAAATTAAGGAACTTCAAGAACAAATTATTCAAGTTTTCAAGATCAAGAAAGGTATGAGCATGTCGGTTCGCAAGACATAAAACGACGAAAGATCACAAGATGATGAGCAGAGATTAGATTTGACTTATGATCTTAAGAAAGCTCAAGATCACATATCAAGTACAAACACAAGCCATAAGACAAAGACCACTACATCAAAGTATAAGATATTACATGAAGAATTAATGACTACAAGCTGAACACAAGATCAATCAGAAGATTGCTGAGCTTAAGATTAGTATTTTCTGTGGTGACCTCCCTTAGGGGGAGATTGTTATATATTAGTAAAATACTCGGTCATCCCTTGTATTTTACCATTTATTATAGCTCGGAGTCAATAGTTAATCGTATGACATTCGGTATTGGGCTGGTTAAATAAACCCAACGTGTAAGCCCATACCAAGGCCTATGGGCCGGTCTGTAAGACACTATTTAAGCCTCTTCCATGCCATGGAAGAGGTGGTTAGTCATTTTATTATACAAGTTACATTTTCTCTCACTAGAAAGTTTTCTCTCCTACTTTCTCTCTCTAGATTCAGCTAACCCATCTATCTTCCATTGTGTTATGATTTCCAATATCCTACATATATCTAAACACATGTGCCATGTATGCTATTTGTATGTTACTAGTTTTCTGGATTATGCCTAATAGGAATTATAGTAGATTTCTTGCGTTAAGTTGCAAAATTGTTTGTGCGTTGCATATAGGCATAGATCACTATACCTACAAGTGTTACATAAACATCTTGTAGATTATTTTGAGTGTAGTAACCCATTTAGAAATGAGAATTCAATAGTTTTCAAGTGTGTGGAAAAATAATATCCTAAGATCATATATTAAAACCCGTCACTAAAATATTTCAAACACATCAACTCTCTTCCAACAAGATGTCTAAATCTTTTTATCATTTTGCGGTGTTTGACCATGGGTTGGTTAAACAAAATAAAAGATTGTATTAATACATTGGTAAATAAGTAAAAGAAAATGTATTTTTAAACTTTGCTTGTACTTGCATTGTTCTAACACACACACATAATTATATTCTTTTTATAAACGTATAGTGTTTTACAAAAAATGTGTGTTGTATAAAAATGGATAGGAAAATCATTTATATACTCATAAAATGTCAAAAACTATGCATACTATACATATCAACAAATAGTTTTTCGCAGAAGCAAAATATATGACAATCTTGAAGTAAGAAATTAACTTATCATTATTCATCAACCTCACCTTACAACTAGTCTTAGGGTTAATGGAACACACTATGAAAATTTTTATTTGTTTTCTTTTAAAAAAGAGTGTTCGTGAGGGTCAAGAAAGATTTCGAATATATATCGATTCATTATTCAAATTATGACTGATATTATTATCGAATCTAATTGACAAGTTTTCGAGTATGGACAAGAAATCAGATTCTTATTTGTCTAGCTTTGAGATTATATCAAAATGTTATGAGGAGATTTTTCGCTTAACTAACATACTCAATCACACTCGATTGATATGAAAATAACGACATCCTTTTCCAAGACGATAAGAATATGCATCGAATCATAACTTACACTTGTGTAAATGATGTCATATTGAGTCTACTTGTCTAATTGTTGTGTTCCAAATATTTGGCAAATATATACATAAAATACACAATGAAGTAGGATTGGCGGCTTGAATGTTTTATCTAAAATATTCAAGAAATTTACCTTGCAATGCATTTGGTAAAGTTGTTATTTCCAAAAAGCCAAACATGAGCAAACGTACAACATATGTAACTTTGCTCGAACAATTTAAAAGCACAACTCAAAACTCAAATTATCTTCTCATCAAAACTTTTTCTTACTTTACCAAATAAGCATACTATTTCTTCTTCACCAAATGAGAACCCTTTAACCATCTAAGGTTAGGACTAGAAATAATTGAACATATTCCACAAACCATTTTTGTGCTTTCTTTCAATAAGTGATCGTAAGAGGATTTCAAATATGAAGATGATTATTATTCAAACGATAATCAATCTCATCATTTAATCTAATTACAAAATTAGACTATGAACATGAAATCGAGACTAGGATTTATCTAGATCACAAAAATATCAATCAAATGACCATAGATATTTTTCCGTGTCTACATGTTTAATCATCCTCGGTTATTACATGAAATCACGAAGTCGATTGCAAGACAACAAGATTAGTCATCCAATTGCAATTCACACCTGCAATGAAGATGTTTCATTAAGTCTAAAGTGTTCAAAGATTGTGTTACTAGCTATGGTTAAATTATACATGCTAAACTTAACATACTCTAAGTAGGATTGACGACTTATGAATTTCCATTGGGAAACTCATAAGTACTCTAACTTGATAAGCAAGTCTTGGACGTTATTTCTGAAAACTCAAACCAAGAACCCTTATAACTTACATAAGCTTCTCCTAATAACCTAATTTCAACACCATCTCACAAATAGTGGGAAAATGTTCCTTGCCCAAATTTGGCACCTCCACGAATTGATGGATCCTTCGTCTTAGATTCATCTTCGGTTTAAGTAAATCTGCCCTATTGCATTAGATTTAAAACATCTTCCTCTTATGAATCTCTTGCTTAAAAGTCCAACATACATGTAACTAACTTTTAGTAAATCATCATCATAATTATATAAAGAAACATTCACAAGATCTATTAAGGTAAATAACCATAATTGGATTTCTTTCATAAAAGACATGCAAATGTGCATTCTTTAAACACTCTGATTATAGAGTATTACACTTTGTCACCCTTAAGCATACTTATAGGTTATAGATGATTCAATATTTCTTAAAATTACAACAACTTGCTTTCTTTCTCATTCAACCATAGAATTCCACACATCTTGATTAGGATTATGTGAACCGGAATTAAAGCATGTTAGTTGAGCCATATTAAGCCCTGAGTGATAAGACAATACAAGTTTTATATTTGCTACACTTCATTAGGCAAATATAGGAATTCTATTTTGTCTAACATGAGAATGACTACTAGAGAATCTATTGCACTAGAAATTTAATTTGACCTAACGGTTGAATTTCTTCCAAGAGTAAAGTTGGGTTCGTGGTATAACCTGTAAAAATAGTCATGTTTAGCCTGAATTGAGCACCTCTAGTGATATCTAATATTCATTCTCTAATTTGACAAAATGACTCCTCCTAAAAATGCCTAATGATAGTCTACATTGATGGACTTTGTATCTTATTAGGAGTGCACACTAAGCAAGTAGAAATTAGGTTTCTCCTTAGTCAATCTAGACTACTTGCATCTCACATATGTACTTTGAAGTTTCAAGATGATAACGTGCTCCCATGTAATGCAATTATATGCTTTCATGTTTATCTTAATGCTCAACGTTTATTTGCTTAGCTATTGAATGCATGTCTATTGTAAAAGCATTTACCTTTTTGTAGCAATTTAGATAAAAATATCTCTTAGTTTATCTAAATAACACATGCTCCTATGTGCTAAATGCTAACATGTTTTACATGATGATTGCAATTAAAATTATCACATTTTGTATGCGTCATTTTACATGACTTACGTGTTAATTATGCACCTACACTATGTTAGTTTAATGTATGATAATTAATATTTAAATGTCATATAGTCTTACATATTAATCTTGTTGATTATTGTGTTGATGAATGCTTAGATAAACTTGCATGCTTATATCTATATATCTTATGCATCTAGGTATATATATTTTGTCACACTAGAATATTTTTCTTCGGGTCCTGATGTGTGCTAAAACAGACATCATTTATAACCCGAAAAACACTATTAACTGGACTAAAAACATGAAATACGCTAAAATATGCTTAATTATATTGCAAATATGTTTGGTTTGTGTTTTTATGTCTTGCAGGTACAAAGGATTGAAAACAAAGCAAAAACGAAGACTTTTGGTTAAGATTTAAAGACGTTTATGTGTTTTTCGAGATCAAGATGAAGTCATTAATATTTCTCGAGCATGCCATTAGAAAGAGCACGAAAATTCGAGTCCGACGATGCCTTCATCTTTTATTGGGCCGACCCGATACCCTTTATATGGGTCGGACCGACCCGTTATTATTTTCTTGTCCATGTTTACCAAGCCCAAGACATAGCAACAACCAAGCTTACGCAGACCCAATATCATTTTAAAGGTCCAACCCAGAAATTGAAGCGTTGACCCAATATGGAAATCCTATCACTGGTCCAACTCCCAAATTAGATATCTTAAAGAGGAAATTGCTATTTAGATGTCACGTGCAAATTAATTAATTCCCAACCGGTCACGTGCTCTCCCACTATCTAAAATTTGGCAAATCAAGAGCCTCTACGTGTCCTCCTATATTTTCATTTTGAGCTAACATGCCAGGTAAGGATAAAGAAAAAGGTTCTGACTTTCGTTCGTGCTACTGAACCAATATATGACTCGTCATAAAGGACATATGGCATATCGCCATTGGAGTATCATGGAAATTATGCGTTGGCAGACTTGGTCAGTCCTAGGAAGTTTCTAGGCCAATGATTGGCTTAGTAATGAAGCAATCAACAAGTGTGAAAAAGACTATTTTGCCTTTGCTTTCTGGACTCTCATTGGTTGGCTACTTGAAATGACGATGATACCCTTCTACACTCTTGGTTATTTAAATGAAGCTCGCATCAGACGTGTTGATGATTAGTTTTTAGATTAAAAAAATAGTGTAGTGTAGATTTAGGAGTAGGATTAGAATAGTGTAGATTATTTTCGGCTTATTGTAAAAGCTTTTAGCTTATCATCTCAACTTATTGTATTAGCTTATTTTTATGAATGAAGATGCTTTTAATTAAGGTTGGTTTTTATTAATGCTTATTATTTCTTTTTGCTTATTTTCTTATGCTTATTCTTTTACTCCTTTTCTTTTGCTTATTTCTAAATAAGCTCATGCTTATAGCTTATTTTTTGGATTCGATCTCTTAAGCTTATATTCTAATAAGCTTCTTCCATAGCTTATTTAGACTAGCATATTTTATAGTATTTTTAATTTAAAGCTTTTCGAGTTAGCTTATTCTAGCTTATTTTCTATTGCTTATTTTTCTAGCTAAATGTTTTTATCTTATTTTTCCGAAACCTTTTAATTTAGTTTTTTTAGTCTTATTGAAATAGCTTAATCATTTAGATCTAGTAGCTTTTAGCTTTTTTGTTTTAAAATACCTCATATTTTTTAATTAAAGCTTTTAGCTTATAGCTTATTCATCCTAACCTTTTGCTTTCTTGACTTATCTCTAATTTCATCCTTATGTCATCTAAGGTCGGAGCTTAAGGGTCTTATAAGGTTGATAAATAGATAAATTTTTGATCTTTTTGGTTTTTATGAAATTAATTAGTAAATAAAGTTGACACCTTTACTTGCTAATTAGTAAAGTAAAAGCTTAAAAGCGATAAGCTTATTTGTTTATTAAGTTTGTAAGATCGGATGGTTTTATATTCGATTTAGTTCATCATTTGGTTCTATCCTCTTATCTTTTCAATTTTAGTAGTTTAGATTTATTTAGCTTATGATGATTATGTTTGCTTATTTGTTGATTAATATGCTTAGTGAGTAGATTTTTTATATATGCTTGTTAAGTGTTAAATTATTAGTTGAAATTATGTCGTGATTATTAAAAAAAGCAAATAGTGATTAGTGATTTTTTATTTTTTACTTGATTAATCTTTTGGTTATTCAGAGCGAGGCAAAAGACTTGCTTGTAAGAATAATTAGGCATTAATTTAGTAATCAATATCTTAATAAAAGTTGTTTTCAATATAAGCCAACGTTGTGAGATGATAATTTGTTAGAAAGATATTGATTCATCGATAAGGACTTAATTGTATATTTAATTCACACTAAAGGATCTAATCAATTCACTTAGCAAGCATATCTTTTATTATATATCGTTCTTCGTTTATTTGCTTGCTAATTTTTTCTAGTTTTTTTATAGTTTATTTTTATTAAATTTTTAGTTTAAATCCAAAAACAAAATTAAAAGACATTCAAGCATTAAATTTGAACTTTTCGTGTGAATTTCAAATTCCATCTCTCGTTGGACACGGCTATATTCGGAGGACGTCGGTATATTACTTTTATAAAGTATTTTTTATCGACGTTTTATTACTTATATTATTTTACTCGACCGTCGTTTACGCGAATCAGTTTTTGGCGCCGTTGCGGGGAGAGAGTGTACGATCTACAAGTTGGTGTGTGAAGTTAATGCTTGTAGGATCTTCTTCGGAAAGTTTTTATTTTTGTATTTTTAAAAAAAAATTATTAAAATCCAAAATATTTTTTACTTGTTATTTTATTTTTTACTTTTTTCCTTTTCTTTTTGTAAATGTTATAAAAATACCAATAATATTTTATTTTTTTTTTATTATCTGTATTATAAATGCTAAAAAAAATTATTCTCCTTTATCCTACTTATTCATATTAATTCTTATCTTCGTTACCCTCTTATACGTATTAATTCTTTCGGATCATGTCTTCGTATAACCATTTTGGTTGCTCGTGGTGTGGAAGTCCGTTGAATGGTGGAAATGTGTGGCTGTAGCAGGGTAGGATCTGGAAAGTTGGGGCGGAGTGGTACGTTTGACAAGGTGGAGAGAAGTCTTTGGTTAAGCTGTTAACATTCAGGACGATTTATATTCTAACACAGAATATTTCACTCCTAGTCCGTGACATGTCGCGCAATCACCCACCCCCCCCAAGGATAAGTGGACAGGTAGGAGGAGTGACGGAGGATGTTGGCATGTTGGTTGGTGACAATTTACTAGGCACACGCAGATATAGGGGAAAGATAAAACTTGGGTGAATAACGGTCAAAATGGGGGGGTTATGGATTTTGAGGGTGGTACATTGGTCAAAGTTGAGAGTTTCTAAGGTGGGAGTAATTCTAAAGGCATGAATATTTTGGTCGCGGTAAGTGTGGGTTGGGACGGGTGGTCTGACGGAGAGGGTGCTGAAGAATGGATAAGTAGGGTGGTTGGGGATTTAGATGTGTCTAAAGGCGGGGAGAATTAAAATGTGTACGTTGCGGGGAGATTTTTGAGTGGTCCGCAAAGGGGACAGGTAGGTCGGTAATTCAAGGGCACTATTGGGGATCTCACACGCTCTAACTCACCTTTGACCTGCGTCAACACCCCGCTCATAGCAAAGTGGAGTTTATCGTGCAGGGGGCGAATGTTTGGTGTGTGGGTGAGTTGAGTGGGTAGTAGGATTTAGCTCTTTAGAAAACAACTACCACCCCCACCTTTGTTCTGAAGGCATTACTGTTGGGGTGGGACGAGTTTCTTGGTACTTGGTGGGGTGGTGTATAGATCGATACCAGAGTTCTATCATCTTCAGGAGATGATGTACATTATAAAATTCTAATTCAAGATCCTCCCGACTTGACCCCCCCCCTCTATTTTATCCCCCCCCCCCCTTGAGGGGGAGTGACAAGGGAGATAATAAGATCGATTCACTCACTAAGGAACCTTTTGATACCCTCTTAATAGGGGATGAGGTTGGTGATGACATCAAATAACGTCACTTTATTATATCATTTATCCCATCTAATTTGCCCACTTTTATATAATTATTGCATTATTTGGTACATAATCGCTTTAAAGTTGATAAATGCAGTAATTCAGGAGTGTTTTGTGAAGATAAGCTAAAAGGCGCATAAATTGGAGCTAAAACGAAGACATTTAAAGATTTTTGAAAATTCACCAATACGCCGTACCCAACTAAAGAGATACGGCATATCTGTGCCAAGACTTCACAAGAAAACGCGTTTGACTAATTCCCAATACGGCATATCCATTCTATCTATATACGCCGTATCCATGAAGATAACTATTCAAAGATACAGTATATCAAGTATATTGGGAATGATATCAAAGATTTATTATGAACGTAGCGCGCACTCCAAGGAATCTAGCCTAATACGCCGTATCAACCTATTTAGATATGGCGTATTGAGTATTTATCAGCAACTATAAATAGAAGACTCAAAAATGAGTTTTAAGTGTGCAATATCATATTCTTTATACCATGCTCATCAAAGACGAATTTTAGAAGAGAAGATCAGCCATAAAGGTCAAGCATTGATCACGACTCCATAGAAGACATCGTGTAATTTTTACTCTCTTAATCGTTTGATTTCAATTGTTTGATTACGCTTGTATAATTACAATGATTGTGGGCTAATACCCTTGGGTATTAGTCATCTTAATGAAAGTTCAATGTTTGGTTTGTTTTAAAATCGATTTCTTAATTTATCGTTGATTGTTTAATTATATTTATCACCTCATACTTGTTTATGTGTTTGAATATACGACCTATCATTCAACTGGGTCTAATGTTACGAACCAAGTAATCTAGATACTGGGATAGCTCTCCATATCGTGTCTTATATTACTGGACCAATAGGATCACAAATAACGTTCTGTCTTTGTCTTTTGATTATGAGCTTAGTTGGACCGGTAGGTGACCCATTTATGTTTCAGCAATCATGCTCTTAATTAACTGATAAAGATTAGAATAGTGGACTACTAGTATATAAAACACCTTCAAACAATAAGTGGGTAAAGTCCCGTTGGGCTAGAGTAATAACAGGATCACCACTGCTTTAATTCTCTAAGATAGATTATAATTAAACTAAAGGATGCTTTATGCGGATGCATTAATTGTGACAGGATTAATTGTGTCTAGGTCTTAGGATGATGTCCCGCCTAAGTCTTAAGAATGATATACCGCTTCGAGATAAGTAAATCATTGCACTAAAACAAACAAACCAGCATTGAACCAGATTTAATATGGCTAATACAGTTTTCTATCATTTGGCTTGTACCGCTTTTCTATCTTCTAATCTTCATCTTTTGTGTTTATTGTGTATTGAATTGGTATTTGTTTCCACCAAACCTGTGCCAGTCTCTCAGGCTGAATCCCCTATTTCATTAGACAACGTACATAGCATAGGTTTAACTAGTAAATAGACTAATTAAAATACTGATAGAATATAGGATTAAATTTCCACTCTTAGTGTTTGACACCCTACTTACCGCGAACTCCATCTTGACCGGGTACACTGCTCGTTAAAGTGTTGTTTTAGGTTTGTCGGCTAAATATAAATGTAAAACTTGATAATCAAATAATTGACCCTACACGACAGCACATCAGGTTTTTGGCGCCGTTGCCGGGGAGTGAAATAATTAAACCTTATTCTTATCAGTATTTCTAACCATTAATTAATTAGTTTAGTGTAATATAATTATTTAAATTCTGTTTGTATTCATTCGCTTTGTGTGTTTTAAATTCCGCATTTAATTATTTAAAATAGTATTCTGTTCTGACTGATCACCTGATACGCCGTATCCACTAGTTGGATACGACATATCAAACCTTCTGATTAGGACAGCGTATTGAGTTTCACAGTTCTAACAGGACATACTATTTTCAAACATTAGGCGTTTATTCCAGTGAACTCTATACGGCGTACTGGTATTCAATCGACCTATACAACGTATTCAAATTAATTGCATACGGCGTATTCGTCATCTGATACAGTAACAGTAATAAAACTCAATCTGTTTTAATTTCACGTTTAATTTCTCTCATCAGGACATATCCTACTGATTCGTTGTCATTTGATTTGGGTAGTGCATGACAAGAAGTTCGATAAAGGAACTACTCTCACCTTTTGAAAACCTAGAACAGAAATTTCGCTCAAAAAGGTGCTCATGATACACTAGTCTCATAGAATCGATTCACTGAGTTTTGATCACATTTTTGACACTCAAAAAAAAACAAATCAGAGGAAGGGGGGAAAGAGAAACAATGACGGAAACAATGGAGCAGTATATGAGCAAAACCCGGAGAAAATTAGGGTCGGGCGTTAATAGGCTCTACGGATCAACCAAAATACTCGTTACTAGGCCTACGATCAACCAAGATACCCCCTTTGAATTGAAGGGGCAATTTCTTAAAGAACTTTGTGACAATACTTTCAGTGGCTCGGAAGACGAAGATGCAAACGAGCACATCAAAAAGGTTCTAGAGATTGTTGACATATTTCACATCTCAAAAGTAACTCAAGATCAAATCATGCTACGAGCCTTCCCAGTATCCCTCACTGGAGCTGCAAGTAGATGGCTAAAGAACCAGCTATCAGGATCAATTACAACTTGGGAGATCCTTAAAACTAAGTTTCTAAACAAATACTGTCCACCTGCACGCACCACAAAGAAAATGGAGGAAATTAACAACTTCCAGGAGGAACACGATGAAAGCCTTTTCTAAGCATGGGAAAGATTTAAAGAATTGCTGATGAAATGTCCTCAACATTATTTGACCGACATGCAGGAAGTTATCTTGTTTTACAACGGGCTCGATGTTCCAACTCGACAGGACCTGGACTCAAAGGGTTCCATGCCTTTCAAAACTGCTGCTGATGCTAAAATAACCATTCAAGAGATGGCTGAATACTCTTAGAAATGGCACAATGGAACATCTTCTAGGACCAGAAGTACTGAAACTTTTGATGGGCTTGCTGCTATCCAAGCCCAACTCAACAATCTCGGACGAGAAATAAAGAAAGTAAATAAGAAAGTGTACACTGCTCAGGTCAGATGCGAACTATACAAGGGACCACACTATACAAAATAATGCCCACAAAAGGAAGAAAGGAAAACTATGGAAGAAGCATACTATACACAGTTCGGTGCACCCTATCAACCTAGAGGACAGTATAGAGCAGTAGGGCCAGGATTCTACCAACAAAATAATGGAAATTCTTTATATCCTGATCAGAGACCAAGCCTGGAAGAATCACTGACCAAATTCATGGCAGAATCAGCTAAATGGCATGAAGAAAACTCGAACATAATCAAGGAGATCCGAGCTTCTACCGATGCAGCAATAAGAAACCAAGGAGCTTCGATTAAGACCTTAGAAATACAAATCGGACAGATGAGCAAAGTCTTACAAGAGAGAGGGTTTGGAAGCCGGCCTAGCTCTACGGAGATGAACCCTCAAGACCAAGTTAAATCGATCTCAACTGCTAAAGCTGATTTCTCTGAGATACACTGTATCACGCATGAGCCATACACCGTATCGAGCACACAACATAGAAGCCTATTTTCTGAAACAATCCCTTTTCCAAGATGACTGCAAAACTTCGACTGTGATGATTGGGGAGAGGCACAAGATGTGAAGATTCTAGATATTTATGATTACTCCTTGCCTCAAAAAGAAAAAGACCCAGGGAGCTTTACTTTACCTTGTTTTATTTATAATATCTGTTTTGATAAAGCTCTTGTTGACCTTGGATCAAGTGTGAGCGTTATGCCATTCTCTACCTACACCAACCTTGGTCTAGGAATTTTATCTCACACTAGGTTGACCATCGAACTGGCTGACTGAACCATTAAACAACCAAGGGGTATTACTGAAAATGTGCTAGTAAGGATAGGCAAATTTATTTTTCCTATAGACTTTATCATCTTGGACATACCCAAGGATAATGATGTCCCTTTAATCCTCGGATGACCATTCTTGTCAACTGCCCATTCCAAGATCGATGTCTTCAAAAGGAAGATTACTTTAAGGGTCGGGGAAGAAAAACTTGTTTTTAAAAGTGTTAAGCCCGCCACTAGGAGAATCAAAAGGCTCTTTGTAATAAAAAGTCTTGATTCGAAAACAAACTTTATCGGAGAGGGTGGTGAATCATTCGACCCAATTTATGGTGGCTACATAGAACTAAATGATTTGAATACACCTTTAGAAACTAAAACGGATCGAGATGAATTTGTACTAATTCTTGTTAAAACCGGCTCTTATAAGATGGAATTTTCTTGTGTAATCGGATATAAGTATGTTATCACTGACCTCCTCCCTTCCTTGCCCATTAACCTAATGTCTAAAAGTTTTTACTATTTCATATTTTGGGACAAGGATGAAGGGAAGAGTCATGCCGGGACTTTGATCGATATACTTGTTTTTGTTGGAATTTTTTCTATTATTTTAGGTTTTACCATCATTGACGATGATGATATGACAAAAGACGTTGTGCTAGGCATGAAATTTTACAAGAAGTACGCATCATTCCAAAGGATTATGAAGAGATTCGCTCTCGGGAATAATTCCGAGTGAATTATAGAGTATGAATAAAAGAAATGAAGAAAGGAAAAGGTCGAACTTAAAGACCAGCTGAAACAAAAGTGCTTCTCGGGAGTCAACCCGGTCATTTTAATTGTTTGTCGCATTTAATTGTTTGAATTTTAATTTTCTGCACGAGTCTGTCTT
The DNA here is from genome assembly GCA_026074375.1 of Tanacetum coccineum. NCBI lineage: Eukaryota > Viridiplantae > Streptophyta > Magnoliopsida > Asterales > Asteraceae > Tanacetum > Tanacetum coccineum. Next base: position 87,457 of record BQNB010002655.1, read on the forward strand.
CCCAGACATTGGATACGGCATATCGAACCCCATTGGATACGGCTTATGCATGTCTGGACGTTATCAATTTTAAAACTTAATTATTTAATTTCTAGTAATTTAATTGTTTCTATAGGAACAATACGGTGTATCCTAGGGTTTAGGATACGACGTATTGATCCCTGTACAGTTGTGTGTTTAATTGTTTTCTTTTACCATTGTAGCGAGATAGAATTTGCACATGTCTTCTAACCTTCTATAGGACCTTACTAAAACTATGATATGGTATATGCTGAAAAAGACTTGTGTTGAACTTATCCGGGCATTCTGAAGCCCTAGTCAACACACTTTTTGCTCAAGAACTCATCATGGAGAATTATCACGAGCAAAACATCAGGGAGTTTTCCGTTCTAATTCTATTTTCCCTTATTATTTAATTGTTTTATCTATACAACGAGGACGTTGTATAATTTAAGTGGGGGGATGGAGAATTAGAACGTACTTGTCTTCTTTTTTACAAAATAACATGCAAAGTGCTTAAAAATGGTCAAAATTTAAAAAAAATTCAGCATGACTTTTGTAAAAATCACTAGTTACATTACCTAGCGCACTATAACCCTTGATACATATTGTGAGAATTAAGCCTATTCCGTTTCCAACTGTCTACTAAATTCCACAAATTTATGAGTGTGCCGGTGATGTAGTGGACTTTAGAACTTGGCCTGGTATATCACTCGAGACCGCCATGATTAGTACTATGGATTTAGATGGAAGAACATGTTCAACTGATAAATTTCTAGGATTAAACCAAATAGCCTACATGTCGTAAAAATAACTAACTTCACTAGTTAGTTAACTCCCGTGTAACCCTTGATTACTCTCATCTTTAGAGTAAAATCCCCTAGAACAACCTATTGAGCCATTCCTTTCTTTTTGTACACCATATTATATGTTTCATCACACCATTGCACCTTAGCCTACCATGTAGATTAAGCCTATTTCTCTATGTTGCTAGTTGCTTTCGTGTAAAGTCTTGTATTTCCTGTGTCAAAGTGAAATTTTTCTATCTCTGTAATGGTCGGGAAATTGCACAATGCAATGGAAAATATGTAGCTCGTAAGTTTCGCTACTTTTCGCTATTATGAATTACGTCTGATGAAGAAGTACTACAAGGAAAAGATTATCTGGATAAATTATGAAAGTGAAGACGGTGGAATCAAACCGAGGTTTATTATGCATTATGTTAAAAAAAGAAAAAAAATGAAAAAGCAAAAAAAGAGAGGAGGAAGAAAAATAATCGTTTCAAAACAAAGTTTATACTGAAGGAATCACTTAGAAGGATCGATTATTCGTTGATACGTTACAAAAATAAACGATGTTAAGTTTTGTAAAAAGTGGCTGATATCACCACTTGTGTAAAAGTATGTAAAGAGCGGGATGTAAAGGAAGTTGACCGTTATGGGTACTTTGGTTGTCTTTGTCATTTCTGTAATCGAGGCGTCTATCTATATACTCGAGTCTTTGTCATGGAATGGTCGGGGGAAAGTTACTAGCAACCGCACCTTATTTGTTGGCTTAATATATTTGTTTTATGGATTTTATTTAACAACCATTTTACTTCCCTTTCCTAGCAACTAGCCTTAGTGTCTACTCGAACGAGGACTTGTTCGAGCATGCATGTCTATTCCGTCGTTACGGCCATGTATGCATGATACAGCTGCCTTGTTGGTGTGGTACTTATGGTGAAAGACCGTTGAATGATCAACCGTAAGCCTTCTTAACCTAATTTAGCTTTTGACTTGTTCTTCCTTAGCTTAAGCGGTGGAGATGTGTATGCTTGCCAAGCTTATGATACGAAACTAATCACGACCGAGCAATTGAGTGTACTACTTAAATGTTGCACCATAGATTAGTTGAGTGATCTGAGTGTTTTTAATTCCATATTTCGTGAGGAGCTTGGTTATGTACAGGTGATTAGGATAAAACGATGCTTAAACGGAAAATCCTTAACTTCAGTTCGGGACACATTTTCATAAACTAAACTTTTTCCTAAAGTCTACTTGAGGACAAGTAGGATTCAAGTGGGGGATATTTAATGACATCAAATAACGTCACTTTATTCTATCATTTATCTCATCTAATTTGCCCACTTTTATATAATTATTGCATTATTTGGTACTTAATCGCTTTAAAGTTGATAAATGCAGTAATTCAGGAGTGTTTTGTAAAGATAAGCTAAAAGGCGCATAAATTAGAGCTAAAACAAAGACATTTTAAGATTTCTAAAAATTCACCAATACGCCGTATCCAACTAAAGAGATACGGCATATCTGCGCCAAGACTTCACAAGAAAACACGTCTGACTAATTCCAAATACGACGTATCTATGCTATCTATATACGCCGTATCTATGAAGATAACTATTCAAAGATACAGTAAATCAAGTAAATTGGGAATGATATCAAAGATTTATTACGAACGTAGCGCGCACTCTAAGGAATCCAACCCAATACGCCGTATCAACCTATCTGGATATGGCGTATCGAGTATTTTTCAGCAACTATAAATAGAAGACTCAAAAACGAGTTTTAAGTGTGCAATACCATATTCTTTATACCATACTATCAGAGACGAATTTTAGAAGAGAAGATCAGCCATAAAGGTCAAGCATTGATCACGACTCCATAGAAGACAGCGTGTAATTTTTACTCTCTTAATCGTTTGATTTCAATTGTTTGATTATGCTTGTATAATCACAATTATTGCGGGCTAATACCCTCGGGTATTAGTCATCTTAATGAAAGTTCAATGTTTGGTTTGTTTTAAAATCGATTTCTTAATTTATCATTGATTGTTTAATTATGTTTATCACCTCATACTTGTTTATGTGTTTGAATATGAGACCTATCATTCAACTGGGTCTAGTGTTACGGACCAAGTAATCTAGATACGGGATAGCTCTCCATATCGTGTCTTATATTACTGGACCAATAGGATCACAAATAACGTTCTGTCTTTTTATTTTGATTATGAGCTTAGTTGGACCGATAGGTAACCCATTTATATTTCAGCAATCATGCTCTTAATTAACTGATAAAGATTGGAATAGTGGACTACCAGTATATAAAACACCTTCAAACAATAAGTGGGTAAAGTCCCGTTGGGCTAGAGTTTTAACAAGATCACCACTGCTTTAATTCTCTAAGATAGATTATAATTAAACTAAAGGATGCTTTATGCGGATGCATTAATTATGACAGGATTAAATGTGTCTAGGTCTTAGGATGATGTCCCACCTAAGTCTTAAGAATGATATGTCGCCTTGAGATAAGTAAATCATTGCACTAAAATAAACAAACCAGCATTGAACCGGATTTAATATGGCTAATACAATTTTCTATCATTTGGCTTGTACCGCTTTTCTATCTTCTAATCTTCATCTTTTGTGTTTATTATGTATTGAATTAGTATTCGTTTCCACCAAACCTGTGCCCGTCTCTCAAGCCGAATCCCCTATTTCATTAGACAACGTATATAGCATAGGTTTAACCAGTAAATAGATTAACTAAAATACTGATAGAATATAAGGATTAAATTTCTACTCTTAGTGTTCGACACCCTACTTACCACGAACTCCATCTTGACCGTGTACACTGCTCGTTAAAGTGTTGTTTTAGGTTTGTCGGCTAAATATAAATGTAAAACTTGATAATCAAATAATTGACCCTACACGAGAGCAAATCAGTTGCTTATAGCTTACCACATCGGTACCTTTAATCTTCAGATTACACATCTTAACCTCTAGCTTCATAATGTCGCCCCTTGGGTAGTACTTGTCGGTCATTATGTTTTTCAGGTTTGTCCAAGTCATTGCATATGCAACATCGTGCCCAACAGTCCTAACGTGGAAGTTCCACCACGTTAGAGCACTTCCAAGAAGAGTACAAGTGGAAAACTTGATTTGGTTTTCCACAGTGCAATTGCTTATACGGAACACAGTTTCCATTTTTTCAAACCACTGAGTCAACTTGACAACTCCTCCAGTACCCTTAAAATATAGGGGTTTGCATTTCATGAAGTCTGGGTAAGTGCACTCACGAGCAAAAGGAGCTTGTCTCCTTACACCCGTTCCAGAATCATGGTTGTCTTCGCCATTTTTGCTTCTGGTAGCATCACGTTATGCCAACACGTCAGCAACTCCTTGGGCAATTAATGTCTTAAGTTGCTCATCAGTCATAGGGGTAGTGGTGGTGGTTTTTGTGGCTGGTGATGATCTTGTGCGTCTGGTTTTGGGTGCTTTCCTTGGAGGCATTTTCTTCAAATCACAAGAAAATATAATACCCGTTAGATTTCATACAATCATAACCGCGATATGACATATACACAATAAATAAAGTGAGATCACATCACACAGTGAAATATACAACTGAATTGAAATTAACAATGGTGTAGCTAAATCGACAATCATTCATAATAAATTCGATTACATACATGACATAATACATCCATTCCATATATAATCTAGAAAACATACATGACCGGTTCGGTTACAAAATGATCACTACCATTAGGTTACAAGATGAAAATAAAATCTAGAGCCTTAATAGCCGGGAGTTACCCATAATACTTAGTAGGCTATATAAAATAGCTAAGACATAACCCAATCTAAGAACTACTACCGGCCTCCTCCGTTACATCAGGATGTGTTGGATCCCTAACAGGTCTCTGCTGACTCTGTAGTGCTACCATCTGAGTCTGCAATGACTCTAGCAGAGTCATTGCCTCTACGAGCTGTGCCTGTCGTCTGCTGTCTGCTGCCAGCAAATCTCCAATCTCAGAGCATGCCGTATCACTGGCATCCATCGACTGTACCCAAGCCTCACGAGAAGCTCTGGCCTCACTCTCTATAAGTCTAGCCGTACGAGAATGGGAGCGCCTATCTCTACGTAGCTAGTTGAGCTGACCGCTCATTAATGATCTATCATCATGTGCATCGTCAAGTCTCCCATAGATCTCATCTGTATCCTGCCTGACAGTAGTGACAAGGTCTGTCACTCTCTGGTTGACCCCCTCTAAGGTGGTCGATGCTATCTCCTACATGGCCTCAACCATCTCATCCCAAATGTTTGTAATCCCATAACCAACCTCTCTATCTAGATCTCGTCTAATCTTGGCATCCAGAGTTCCAACAAACCCATAATCTGCTCTAAAGCCTCTAGTAGGCCTAGTAGTAGGAGAAAATGAGCTCTCCCCGATCTGCTCTAAAGCCTCTAGTAGGCCTAGTTAATTTGGGTGGGATGCCTTGTTTTGTATCTTCTTTCAAGTAGTGTGTATAACTTAAATATTGTATTAGATAACTATATAAAATTTCATTATGCAGATTGAATCACCATCATAGCTTGCATTTATGTTGCCTACCCATGTTTCAACACTCTATTAAAGACATCATCAATCACACAACACATGAACATGTGTGTACTAAAAAATATATGAGTTTAACCTGACAGCAACCAGACATGCTTGCTAAAACCATAAATGATAGTTCACTCATAAGTGCAAACAAAACTGAAAATTTATTACCTGATTGGCTGATCTTTCAAAAGGATTCTGCTAGATCAATTTTTCATAAATAAACATAAGATAAGTGCATAAGTTAAATACCAAACTTGTATATCACCATTAACAATGAAAATAAATTATCATTACTTTTCTGTTCAAAACCCAAAAAGCAAAACTTATTCAAGCCACACCAAAGTTGAAAAACCATCCAAATGAAAAAACCCAACAAAACAGACTATAAATATTGTCTAAAAACACCATAACCAAAAGCTCAAAAGGCTAAAAATGGCAGGATTATTATGAAAATCGTACTGGTAGATCAATCTTTAGGTTCTAATTTGACCTGAATGACCTTGTTTCTTTTTGCTACTGCTGGCTTTTCATAATAATCATCAAGGTCGATGATTGTTCTTTTGCCACTTCCTGAATCTCCTCCATCATTTTCAGTCTCCTTGGAGCAACCTTCACCATTTGTATTTGTTCCATTTCCTTCAGTAGTACCATCAGCAGTTTGGGGTGAATCTTCGAGGTTGAACGGAATGTTAGCAACATTACTGAATCTTGATGATTTGGCCGTGTCCAACAAAGGGGTCAGCAGGTCACCTACACCATCCTATAAGACAAAATCGTTGAAAGTAGTTATAATTAATAATGTATAATTATTAAAAGCATCACACAACATTATGACTGAATTAAATTAGGAAGCATATTAATATACCTCTAAGATGAAATCCTTTTTGAAACGGGTCACCATTGCTTCATCCACCGACAGCAGCTTGACTTGGTATAAAAAATTATTATTTTCAATATGGTCATTAGTGTACTGGAAGCGCCATAACACTCTTTTTCCTACCAAGACATTAAGCTCTGGTGGGAAGTAGTCATCATGTTTGGACCATGCTTCTTGATGAGTTTATGGCATTGTTCGCCATTGGTGAGTTTGAACACCAAATCATCAAAAAGAAGCAAAGATGCTGACCCTGTGTCATCCATCACCCGAACGACAACTTTAATCAGAATAGAAATAATTGTAACAAAAGGAATAATTATACTATATAATTATTTTTAAAACATATGATACATAGATTGGTAAACATATATGCACAAACCTCATATGCCACGAGAAAACATTAACCCCTTATGTAACCTGCAATTCCACAACCTTTATTGTTGTTGTTTCTCTTACCCGCTATAAAGGATTCATCAGAATCGGCCTCTTTGTAGTAGATCTCACCACAGTTTTGCAGCCAAGAAGGTCCCACCCATTCTCACTAATGAAATTTTTATGAAACTTAGCAATAAAGTAGGCAATGGTACCAGCTGCAATAAAATCATAATGTTATCATTTAGTAATATTAAACAAACACACTATCTACCACTATGATGAAACTAAAATAGATGACAGAGGGTGTATATGAACAATACACCATCAGAAACCCTTATACTCCCAACAGTCTTCTGATGCGCCTTTAAAGAAATCATCAGCATGATGTTCTTTCTTAACTGAGTAATATACTGCAATTGTATCATTGCTGGATCAAAAGCCTTCTTTTTCTGATTATCTATAATGAGTCAAACATATGGAGTTTAAGGATAGAATACAAAGTTAATGAATTTGAAAATTTTCAAAAAGTAATAGATATTGTGTTACCTCTGTCTAAAAGTTGCTATTTCCTGGATGTCATCATTCAGGTACAGTTTGGTAGAATACATGGCAGGGGAGACAGATGGTTTTGCTGTAATGATGATTAAAAAATAAAGATCAGACGCATCATCTACTCTAGGTATGCCGTATAAAATTTATTCGATAATTGGTTGATTGCTTACCGTTAAAGTACTTAACTTTACATAACTGTAATATTATAACAACGTGCCCCATTGACTCTCTCTCATCATTGATAACTTAGTGAACTTGTTACACCAAGCATAAAAAAAACAACATTCAAGCTGTGCACCCGCTTAATTATAAAAACAAACATACAAAATATAAAACAATTCTTAAAACCGATTGTTTATGAAAAGTTTAAATAATAAACTTACTGAACATCCTCCAGTATGATGGTCCTCCTTAGTTGGTCCTTCCCATAGTTGTTAAACGGTATAGCATCCGAAACCGACACAACAGTTCCAATGACATCTGTATTTTAAACCACTTTTGTTTAAATATAAAAGTCGACAACAAACAAACAAATAAACATTAAAACTGAAAATTTACCACAAAGTTCTGTCTCAGTAAACTTTCTGGCTGTAAAAGAACTGAAATGTTCAAACTTAAACCCACACCAAAGTTAAATGTAAAACTTGATAATCAAATAATTGACCCTACACGAGACCAAAGTTAAATGTAAAACTTGATAATCAATAAACTCTACGATTAAGAGTTTGTCGGCTAAATATAAATGTAAAACTTGATAATCAAATAATTGACCCTACACGAGAGCAAATCAGTTGCTTATAGCTTACCACATCGGTACCTTTAACCTTCAGATTCCACATCTTAACCTCCAGCTTCCATCATGGTCGCACCTTGGTATACTGTCGGTCATTATCTTTCAGGTTTGGCCAAGTGCATTCATATGCAACATCGTGCCCAACCTCCTAACTGAGTTCACCACGTTAGAGCACTTCCAAGAAGAGTACAAGTGGAAAACTTGATTTGGTTTTCCATAGTGAAATTGCTTATACGGAACACAGTTTCCATTCTTTCAAACCACTGAGTCAACTTGACAACTCCTCCAGTACCCTTAAAATATAGGGGTTTGCATTTCATACATATGAAGTCCGGGTAAATGCAACATCACGACAAAAGGAGCTTGTCTCCTTACAAAACCCCGTATCCAAATCATGGTTGCTTCGCCATTTTGCAGATCAACATCACGTTCGAGCTAACTCGAACGTCAGCAACTCTTGTGGCAAGTATAATGCGCATAAGTAGCCTCATCAGTCATAGGGGTAGTGGTGGTGGTTTTTGTGGCTGGTGATGATCTTGTGCGTCTGGTTTTGGGTGCTTTCCTTGGAGGCATTTTCTTCAAATCACAAGAAAATATAATACCCGTTAGATTTCATACAATCATAACCGCGACATGACATATACACAATAAATAAAGTGAGATCACATCACACAGTGAAATATACAACTGAATTGAAATTAACAATGGTGTAGCTAAATCGACAATCATTCATAATAAATTCGATTACATACATGACATAATACATCCATTCCATATATAATCTAGAAAACATACATGACCGGTTCAGTTACAAAATGATCACTACCATTAGGTTACAAGATGAAAATAAAATCTAGAGCCTTAATAGCCGGGAGTTACCCAAAATACTTAGTAGGCTATATAAAATAGCTAAGACATAACCCAATCTAAAACAACTACCGCCTCCTCCGTTACACAGATGTGTTTGGATCCCTACAGATCCCTCCTGCTGACCGTAGTGCTACCATCGAGTCCTGCAATGACTCTAGCAGAGTCATTGCCTCTACGAGCTGTGCCTGTCGTCTGCTGTCTGCTGCCAGCAAATCTCAATCTCAGAGCATGCCGTATCACTGGCATCCATCGACTGTACCCAAGCCTCACGAGAAGCTCTGGCCTCACTCTCTATAAGTCTAGCCGTACGAGAATGGGAGCGCCTATCTCTACGTAGCTAGTTGATCTGACCGCTCATTAATGATCTATCATCATGTGCTTCGTCAAGTCTCCCATAGATCTCATCTGTATCCTGCCTGACAGTAGTGACAAGGTCTGTCACTCTCTGGTTGACCCCCTCTAAGGTGGTCGATGCTATCTCCTACATGGCCTCAACCATCTCATCCCAAATGTTTGTAATCCCATAACCAACCTCTCTATCTAGATCTCGTCTAATCTTGGCATCCAGAGTTCCAACAAACCTAAAATCTGCTCTAAAGCCTCTAGTAGGCCTAGTAGTAGGAGAAAATGAGTTCTCCCCGATCTCATATCTGGGATCGAGAGCAATGCACAACCTCTTCTGAGGCGGTAACGTAACCTCGGGAGCATCCGCTCTACAGTCAGTAGAGGGCAGAAGCAAAGGTGGTGATGATATAGGTAATGGTATAGGTAAAGTGGTGGTGTCCCTGATAGTGGTGTCTCTGATCGAGGTGCTAAGATGTAGGTGGATGGTGTGGTAGCTCTCATCATGACCATATATGACCTGGTATGTGGAAGTACAATAGGTGGTGGTAGTGGCAGTGGATGGGAAGTAGATGGTGACTCAGCTCTCAACCGGATCATATCAGCCCTGTAACGTAATGGATGAGTAGGACTAATAGGTAGTGATGGAGGTAACATAGGTAATGGTGATGATACTGGTAGTGGTGGAGATAGTATATGTGGTAGTGGTGATGAGTATGATGTAAATGGTGATGGTGACGGAGTAGGTATGGCAAGTAGTTTGCTAACCTCTGCCTCAGACGGGAATGGAATAGGTTTCTGAGCTTGGATAGACATCCTGGCAGTGGTACGATATGTGGGTGGTAGGACGGAGTTGGCCGAAGCTAGATGCTCCTCCTCCTTCTTATCCTCGTCCTCATCCTTGTCATCAACATCATCTTCGGAGGACTCCTCCTCCTCCTCCTCATCATCATCTTTATCAACGGGATAATCAGTTGGATCCTCCTTAGGATCCTCATCATCCTCCTAGGGATTGGACTCAGTAATATAACCTGGTGAATCAGCAATGGGTGAGACAACAACAGGCAATGGCTGCTCCTTAGCTGGAAACACATCATCCTCAGGTGGTATAAACTCTGGGTATGTAGGCTTTGGAACATATGGTACATAGATAGGTAAAGGTGGGTGCTCAGGACCAGGCATGTAATCAGGAGATGGTGGGTGCTCAGGTCCGGGCACATAGTCAAGAGATGGTGGGTGCATCGGTAGTCCGTCATATCCGTAGACTATAACTCCCAGAGAGCCTATGTCTGATGGCTCCTCGTAGTCGCTGGATATCGATGTGTAGGTGACAGTGGAATGCTCTGAATCTGACATGACAAAATCTATGAAAATAAAAAGTAGCTTATATAAGTATTAATATAAGACTCTTATAGTAATATACGTAATATATATTATAAACACGTATATCAATCATGAATGCATCAAGTATAACCAACTAATGCAAACAACTAGTGTATGTATGCCCTGTGAAAACCCCTTCGTATGAATGTGATATATGAGAAATCACATATCCTTTCTATATCAAAAATAGCCCTTAAAAGATAAAATTGTGCATAAAATGCTTGTATATTGCTTGTTTTGTCTTTGTGATTGTGTAGGTTCGAATAAAACAAATAACACAAGAAAACAGTCAAAAACCAGACAAACACGGACACGAGAACAGATAGAGTGCACAAGAGCCGGGGATTTGATAGCAAAAAGGGTCAAAAAGTCAACCCTTGGTCAACCATGGTCAACAAATCAACTCTGGTCAAACTTATAAAGACAAAATTCCAAAATAACCAAAACAACCCCTTGAAGTTAAAACAAATTGCAAAAATAACCCTTAAACCCTAACACCATTATCTTTTTATTAATAAAAGATAACGTTCGTTATCTACATATAAACCAAAACCTGTTAACCCAAGCCTATAGCCCAATCCTTTTTACCCGGGCCCAAATCCACTCAGTTCAAATCAGTTATAAAAAGAATAAAAAGACGCGGGAAGACGTTTTTACTGTTCATCGTCGTCTTCGCGTTTAACCCAACTCAAATCGAAGGGTAAATGGCAATTGATGATATGGCTTTATGATTCGAGTAACAAGGTATAACTTGGCAAGAGAAAACGTCATGAGAGCATTCCATTGGTTGATCCCCACAAAGAATGACACGTAGATAAATGAAGAAACACACCAAGAAGTGGAATTTTACAATAAAGTACTTGTAAAAGAAGCACAACGAGTCTGACACACGGAATGCCACGTTAGCAATCCGTGTGCTCACTCAATCAATCCAACGGTCATAAGGATAGATCCAATGATGGGCAAAGAATCAAGGTACGAGATTACAAGGAGCATGTAACAGACTCAAGGCCTAGAAGCTTCATCCCAGCTCTATAAAAGCAGACCTCATCACACACATATAAGGAGCTAGAGAGTTTTTCATTTTTTAGCTTATTAAATTTTAGCTTTTCCTTTCAAAATGTTTTACCTTAATGTTAGCTAAATGTAATTTCCTTTTCAAGTATTGTAATCAGCTATTTTATTAATACAATTTAAGTTTCCTTAATAAGCTCTTACTTTTCTAAAGCTCACTTTTATTCAAATTCTGTTTAATAAGTTGTTAATGTTTCATAAGCTTCTAATAAGCTCATCTTAAGCTCTCTGAGTCTCTAAGCTCAGATTGAGTTCAAATTAGTCATCTAATATACTTGAACAATTAAAATCAGTCTATTACCTTTGCTAAATGGGATTAAGCTTTTTGGATGATGAGCTAGCAATGGATGAGCTCATAGGACTTTACTAGCTTATCCTAGTGATAAGCTAGAGCTTGAAGAAGCTCCTTGAGCTTTTAAAGCCTTTGTTTAGCTAAGGCTTTTGTAAGTCTTCTTTAAATTTCAAGTCTCTTAGCTTAATAATTGCATTTGCTTATTTTCAGCTTATTTCTTGCTTAATTGTGTTTAATCTTGTGTTATTGTGCTTAATAAGTATGTTTGCTTATCTGTTTTCAAGTTTTATAGTCTAGATCATAGTTTTTATAATTTTGTCTCTTAAATCATTAAAAATCCAAAAATATTAGCATAACTATTAGCTTATTGATTCTGGCTTATTTGATTAGTGTTATAAGTTCATAAGGTTTGTTAAAAGATATTTAACATCTGGTATTTGATTTTTATGCTCTAAATCTCATTATCAAAAGCTTAAAATGAAACTGGTTGATTTTAAAGGGGTGTTTGGCTCAGCAGTACTAACCACAAGTTAGTACTGCTTGAGACAATTTGGTCTTAAGTTTTTGATTTTAATCTTTAAACTAAGTCTATTTTAGCTAGATTCATAAGCTAGGATAGGGATAATTAGTTTTTAATAAATTTGATTAATATAATAAGTCCACAACTGTTAAGGTCTATTTTGGATTTTAAGCTTGAATCACTTCTAGTAATTGAAATGACCTTAGTTGTTCTTAGTTTGATGATTTATAATTATTAGATTTTGTTCCTTTGGTCTGCATTTTGTCTAAGTTTAATTTGAGTCATAATTGTGCAAACTGCACTAGCAGTTTAAAGAAGACAAGTAGCTGTTTTCATGATCAATTCTAAGAAGGTAATTATAGGAATTAGATTTAGATATTTGTGATTAAGATTCTTTCGTTTGAAGTTTGTTGATCGTGATTTGGAGAACCTTTCGTCTTCGAAAGTTACGCTTTTAAGAAAATCAAAAATACAAAAAAAAAATTAAAAACATAAAAAGTAAAAAATATTTTTCTTTTTAGTATAAGTAAAAGTTTAAAAACAAAAAGACAAAAAAAAATTGCTCTTCCGAATTTTCCGATGCTTCTCGTTAAATTGTGAATATAAAAAAAATTACCAAGTTGGTAAAAGAACACCAACAAATAATACCTTCAATTGAGGTATTATCCATCAATAAGTTCCCGAACCAAAGATTAATTTTTTTTACCGTTTGTGTCACTTACGAAAAAGGCGCACCTCTTTTGTAAAATTTATTTTACTTAAGAGAGTTACCCTAAGTTTGTTGATTATTCGGTAAACAAAAATATTTCCTTTTCTCGTTTCTTTTCTCATTTCAGTTGCTTGTTTAGTGCATGCGCACTAGAAATTCCTATTTTCCAAATAATTCAAACGTAACCATTCCGAGACGTCGAAATAAAGGACGTGCTCCAAACATAGTCGAACCCGAGCTTCGTACTATCGTTGCACCAATGGCGGAATTACATGAATGCTACCCGAGCACCCACGGAAGGGTACGGAGAAGCTATTGTTTTACCAGAAATTAATGCGGATCATTTTGAGATTAAAACGAATTTGCTTCAATTGGTTCAAGCGAACCCATTTTACGGTCGTGAGAGTGAAAATCCTCATGCTCATATTAATAGTTTCAAAAGGATTACCTCGACTTTACGATTTAGGAATGTGCCTAACGATGTGATTAAGCTTATGATGTTTCCATATTCGCTCGAGGGAGCCGCTAAAACTTGGTACGAGAAAGAACCACCAAATTCAATCTTGACTTGGGAGGATCTCGTGACCAAATTTGTGAATCAATTTTTCCCTCCTTCGAAAACCACTCACTTAAAGAATGAAATTTCTCGATTTACACAAAAATTTGAGGAAACTTTTAGTGAAGCGTGGGAACGATTTAAGGAGTTGCTTAGAGCTTGTCCCCATCACGGATTTAAAGAGTTAACTCAAGTTGATACCTTTTATAACGGTTTAAACGAGAATGAACAAGACTTCTTAAATGCCGCGGCGGGTGGGAATCTTTTGAGTAAAATAACTAGAGAGGCTTTAAACATAATTGAGAATAAATCAAAAGTTCGTTATTCACGAAATAGATCAAATGCTTCTAGGATGAATGCTACTTCTAGTAAAACGGATGAGAGAATTGATAAGCTTGCAGATCAACTTTCGACCTTAGTCGAGATTGTTTCTAAAAAAGTTGTCACTCCCGCTCCGGTTAAAGCGGTTGAGGAAACCCCACACTTGCGTTACTTTGTGTGGAGCCCATTGCTTGTATAATTGTCTGGCTACCGATAACAATCAGGCTAGTGTTTGTGCGACTACGGGTACTTACAATCAAGTTCACCCTCCGAACCATGTTAGTAATCAAATGGCACCACCAGATTTTGCTCCGGTACAAAACAATGGTCAAAATAGGTTTAATCAAAATCAAGTTCAAGGGAATAATTTTCGAGGAAATAATTTTCATCGAAATCAAGGTTTTCAAGCTCAAAATAATCATGTTCTAAATTTTCAAAACCAAGGATTTCAAAACCAACCTTTTCAAGTGCCTAATAATCAAGTTCAACAAGAGATTTTAAATGATTTTTCAAATTACAAGAGGAATAATGATCAGATGTTGAGAAACATGCAAAATCAAATCAACTCATTGAAAGGAGACCTTAAGAATGAAATTCAAAACACGATAAAATCTCAACAAGCCGTCATGATGAATCAACAAACCACTTTTCAAAATAATTTGCAAAATATGATTTGTAGATTATTTCAAAACCAAGCCTCAACTTCGGGTACTCTTCCGAGTAATACCATTCCAAACCCGAAGGGTGAAATGAAAGCGATCACTACTCGAAGTGGTGTTGCTTACGAGGGACCCTCGATTCCTACTAATCCTTTTCTGAAAGAGGTAGTAGAACGAGAAACCGAGGAGACAACGGATAAAGAGCAAACAAATTTCCAAGGAAGTACCACTCACATCCCACCTTCGGTTATCCCCATTTCTATTCCAGAACCCCCGTGATGATCAAAAGTCCCGTGACAAAGCTTCGAATCAAATGGAGAAGATCTTCCAAATCTTTCAAGATTTGCGCTTCGACATTAGTTTCGCGGAAGCTTTACTTTTGATGCCAAGATTTGCTCCTACGATTAAGAGTTTGCTCATGAATAAGGAAAAGTTGCTTGAGTTAGCTAAGATACAGTTGAACGAGAATTGATCGGCAATGCTCCTCAAAAAGCTTCTCGAAAAGCTTGGAGATCCCGGCAAGTTTCTTATTCCATGTAATTTCCCAAGAATAGATGTATGTCACGCCTTGGCCGATCTTGGCGCGAGCATAAATCTTATGCCATATTCTATTTGGAAAAAGCTTTCTTTACCTGATCTTACACCAACTCGGATGACTTTAGTGTTAGCGGACCAATCGATTACTTATCTTAAAGGACTCGCCGAAGACGTTTTTATCAAAGTTGGGAAATTTTATTTTCCTACAGATATTTTTGTTGTCGATTTCGAAGCCGATCCTCGAGTATCTCTTATACTTGGGAGATCCTTTTTGAGGACCGGTCGTGCTTTAATTGATGTTTATGGAGAAGAAATAACCCTTCGGGTTAATAACGAAGCCGTCACTTTTAATCTAGATCAAACCACGAGATACTCCTCTACAAATGACAAGTCGATAAACCGAATTGACATCACTGATGCAGTTTGTGAGGAGTATGCTCCGGAATTGCTAGGATTTTCTAATTCTTCGGGTGGCAATCCCACCCCAAAGTCTGAGCCGTTTACTTCCAAATTCATTTTGGAAGAAATCGAAGCTTATCTTAAGGATGATTCGATTTCACCAAAAATTGATCATGCCAATTGCGATCCAGAGGAAGATATTTGTTTGATCGAAAAATTGTTAAATAATGACGCATTTCAACTTCTTCCGATGGACCTTAAACAAAGTGAAGTGACCGAGGCAAAATCTTCAACTGAAGAGCCTTCGGTATTAGAGTTAAAAGATTTACCGTCTCACTTAGAAAATTCTTTCTTGGAAGAAAACGACAAGTTACCGGTAATTATTGCAAAAGGTTTAAAAATGACAAAAAAGATGCTCTCTTAAAGGTGCTTAAATCTCATAAACGGGCCATTGCTTGGAAAATCTCCGACATCAAGGGTATCGACCCTCGTTTTTGTACACACAAAATCTTGATGAAGGATGATTACAAACCCACGGTTCAAAGTCAAAGACGGGTTAACCCAAAAATTCATGAGGTAATCAAAAAGGAGGTCTTAAAACTTCTTAATGCCGGTATGATTTACCCGATCTCTGACAGCCTATGGGTTAGTTTAGTGCATTGTGTTCCAAAGAAAGGTGGAATAACCGTTGTTGCTAATGAAGAAAATGAATTAATTCCGACATGTTTAGTTACCGAGTGGAGAGTTTGTATTGACTATAGGAAATTAAATGACGCAACTCGAAAAGATCATTTTCCATTACCGTTTATGGATCAAATGATAGAAAGATTAGCCGAAAATGAGTTTTATTGTTTTCTAGATGGATTTTCAGGGTATTTTCAAATACCAATAGATCCCCAAGACCAGGAGAAAACTACTTTCACATGCCCGTATGGAACTTTCGCGTACCGTCGCATGCCATTTGGCTTGTGTAATGCTCCCGGTACTTTTCAACGGTGTATGATGGCCATATTCCATGATATGATCGAAAAGACTATGGAAGTGTTTATGGATGATTTCTCGGTTTTTGGGGATAGTTTTGATTCGTGCCTCTCCAATTTAGAAAAGATGCTAAAACGGTGTGAAGACACGAATTTAGTTCTTAATTGGGAGAAATGCCACTTTATGTGTAGAGAAGGAATTGTGTTAGGGCATAAAATTTTGAAATCGGGAATTGAGGTTGATCGTGCTAAAGTCGATGTTATCGCTAAGCTACCTCACCCGACTACCGTAAAAGGTGTTAGGAGTTTCTTAGGTCATGCAGGATTTTACCGACGATTTATCCAAGA
Organism: Tanacetum coccineum; assembly: GCA_026074375.1. Classification (NCBI taxonomy): domain Eukaryota; kingdom Viridiplantae; phylum Streptophyta; class Magnoliopsida; order Asterales; family Asteraceae; genus Tanacetum; species Tanacetum coccineum. The sequence goes on from BQNB010002655.1 coordinate 104,435, forward strand.
CTTTTCTAAGATTGCTAGACCAATGACTCACCTTCTTGAGAAGGAAACACCGTTTGTGTTTTCTAAGGATTGTATTGATGCTTTTCAGACTCTTAAAAAGAAGCTTACCGAAGCTCCAATCTTAGTTGTCCCGGATTGGAACCTACCTTTCGAACTCATGTGTGATGCAAGTGATTTCGCGATTGGTGCGGTTTTAGGACAACGAAAGATGAAGCACTTTCAGCCTATACATTATGCTAGCAAGACAATGACAGAAGCTCAAATTCATTACACTACCACAGAAAAGGAAATGCTTGCCGTTGTGTATGCTTTTGAAAAGTTTTGGCCATATCTTGTCTTATCTAAAAGCATAGTGTATACGGATCACTCGGCTTTAAAGTACCTTATGAACAAACAAGACGCTAAGCCGAGGTTGCTCCGGTGGGTTCTTCTCCTACAAGAATTTGATATCACCATCCGTGATAAAAAAGGAAGTGAGAACCTTGCGGCAGATCATTTATCTAGACTTGAGAATCCTCATAAGGATGTGTTAGAAAACAAAGACATAAATGAACATTTTCCTTTAGAAACTCTTGGAGTTATTTCTAGTGAAAGTACCCCATGGTTTGCGGACTATGCAAATTACCATGCGGGGAATTTTATCATCAAAGGAATGACAACTCAACAAAAGAAGAAGTTTTTCAAGGACGTTAAACATTATTTCTGGGACGATCCCTATCTTTTTCGTACTTGTGCGGATCAAATCATTCGACGGTGTGTGCATGGGCAAGAAGCTCTTGAGATCCTCAAAGCTTGCCATGAAGGACCCACCGGGGGCCATCATAGTGCCAATCTCACCGCTCGAAAAGTATTTGATGCCGGTTTCTTTTGGCCTACCATATATCGAGATGCCCATACAACGATGACAAATCTTGTTAAACTGTCAAAGACCGGGCAAAATTTCACAACGAGATAAATGCTACAAACGCTCTTCAAGTTTGTGAAATCTCGAAGTATGGGGTATCGATTATATGGACCATTTCGTCCTTCCCATGGGAAAAGAATACATCCTCATTGGCCAGTTGATTATCTTTCGAAATGGGTTGAAGCAAAGGCGCTCCTCACAAATGATGCTCGAGTGTTATAGTTAAGTTTTTGAAATCTCTTTTTGCCGAATCGACAACATGATAAAATAAATATTACTCCTAGAGCTATTATAAGCGATCTTGGGACCCATTTTTGTAATGATCAATTTGCTAAAGTAATGGTCAAGTATTGGGTCACACATCGTCAAGCTACTACCGCTTTATCACCCCAAACGAGCGGTCAAGTGGATGTTCCAATCGAGCTGAAACTATTCTAGAAAGGACCCGGTTTTTGGAGAAAACCGAGCCTCCATTTTCTGACAAACTAGAATTACTCTATTGTGGGCATATTCGTACCGCTTAAAAAAGATACCGATTGTTTGTACCCTTACAAGTTAGTATACGTGAATCTTGCCATTTACCTATCTAGTTAGAGCATAAAGCATATTGGGCTTTGAAACATGCTAATATTCGATCTTAAAACCGCAGCGATCACGCGTAACTTCAACTTAATGAACTAATAGCTTCTGATCAGTTTACGAGAATTCTTAATATATAAAAGAGAGACGAAGAAGCTTCACGACTCTAAAATCAAAAACCGCATTTTTAATGTTGGTGATCAAGTTGTTAACTCTTCAAATCACGGTCTTAAGATATCTCTGGAAGGCTTAAAACTCTTGGTCAGAACCCTTTCACCATCGACCATAGTTTTTCCATACGGAACCATCAGTTATCTCAACCCTAATATTCCGATACTTTAAGTGAATGTCCATCGGTGTGGAAGCATAACTTCGAGGTAACTTCCCACCCAAGCTTTCCCTAAGGACGAATGAATTCGGGGATCGAGTCGAGCTTGTGACTCGGTGACCAAAAACAAGTCGCTTCATGGGAGGCACCACATGCTTATCTATTTTCTATTTTCTTTCTTATTTAAAATTATGATGTGAGGAGGCTTGTACTCTTCCGATTCTTGTTGTTGTTTGTACTTTTGAATGTTTGCAGAATTGACCCAAAATTTTTTGAAGACTTTCGTGTTCGGTGTTTTGTCTCGGTCCACTCGAGATTCCTAGCCTTTGCATGCCATTAGTTTGGGGAAATCCGATATCCTAAAGATTATTATCGTCTAACATTTATCTTTTAGCACACTTAATAAACGGCTTAAGATTTTTGTGATACTTTCTTCAGGCTTGAGTTATGCATTCGACCTTTTTGAGTTCTAGTATGGGGTTTTTAAGTCTTAGGCTAGGAAACATTGAGGATAATGTTTAATTTTAGTATGGGGTAGTATATCTTCGATATGATCTTACCTACCTTTGCCCGTTGTTCTCACGTACCCCGTTTTCCTACCAAAATTTTCAAAAATATGAAAAATTTTAAAATTTTCAAAAATAAAATAAGTATTTTTGTCACAATTTTGACTTTCTTGCTGGGTAGAATAAGAGTAAATTTTGACCCGATCGAGCGTGTTGAGCTCTAGCTTGTTCCTTAACTTTTAGGCTAAGCGTTCGCGGAAATTCGCGAAGAACGAAAAATGATAGAGTTAAGTATGAGTGGGATGCTAAACAAGGATTAGTTGGAAATCTTAAGAGCTCATGTATGTAACTTGTTGCTTTTTCTCCCATAAGCTCTTAACCGGATTAATATACGTGCTGTTTTTGGAGATTAAACTTAAATCAACAATTTTTATGTAATATATAGCAAAAATTTTAGTCTTAGTTCAAACTTATACTTGAATTTTTCAAAAAGAAGTCTTCTCTATATAAAGTAAAAAATTACTCTTAAAAAAAAGATAATGAAAAAATAAAATAAAAATATATTTTAATAATAAAAGCTGTGGGCTGATAAAAGTTTACTACCTCTTGCCGGCTCATAACCGATGTGGTAGTCTTCTAAAGAAAGCCCATAGTAAGAATAAAAATCCGAGACTGATAAAAGTTTGCTGCATCTTGCCGGCTCACAACCGATGTTGCAGCCTTCTAAAAGGTCGAGGGTTACAATTGCATAAATGTTTAATATTAAGTTTAAATTAATAAATAGATTTCTTTTTGTTAAATTCAAATATGCTTTTGAACTTTGACTATTCTATTTTAAGTTTTTATATACGGGAAACCTGAGAGTTTTTTAAACCTAAGGTCTGTGAGTCCCGATACTAGTCTCTGTGGGGTGTCAAAAGCCTGGTCACTTAGCCGCAAGGTTGGGATGTGCCGAGACGAAAGTCGCTACATGGGATGATCTCGCCTTCAAACTCATTATTCTTGGGTGGAACGTGAAGCATAGTATTTTGCAAAACGTTGATCCATGGTTGAAATTCAAAATAGCACACTCACTTAAGATATAATAAATGTCGGGAGTAAAAAGTTCACAAGTTGCAAATATGAGTAGTGTTAGCATCTTTACTGATATTTAGCTGTGATTTCGTTTTAAGCTTGGTTTGGATAAGTGAAAAGTCGGGGACGATGAATTTATCCTTTTTGGGGCATTCTCGGATCGAAATGCATCTTGTTCTATGATCCCTAACAGTTATGGAAATAACGAAAGTCAAAATATTCTAAGTTTATATATATAAAAAAATTGAAAAAGTTTTAAAAATAGGAAATGGGGTGTTTTATAACTTGTGATTTCTTAACTCTCTCCACAAAAATCTTTGCTACTTTTCAAAGATTTAGTTTGGGGAAGTTTTGAGGTATTTGGTTTTAAAGCATATAATATTGCGTGAGGACACACAATCGCTTAGTTTGGGGAATTTTGATATGTGAGAAATCACATATCCGTTTTATATCAATAATGACCCATAAAAGACAAAATTGTGCTTAAAATGCTTGTATATTGCTTGTTTTGTCTTTGTGATTGTGTAGGTACGGATATAGCAAAAATCGCAAGAAAATGGTCAAAACCGGACAAACACGGACACGAGACGGAAAAGAGTGTGCAATAGCCGGGAGTATGCTATCAAGGTCAAAAGTTAACTTTGGTCAACAAGGTCAACCAAAGTCAACTCACTAAATGACAAAACCTAAAAATTCCCAAAATAGCCCCTCATTGTTAAACATATTTCACAAATAACCCTTAAAACCCTAACGGTGTTAACTTTCTATTAATAAAAGTTAACACTCGTTAACCTTCTTATAAAACCCAAATCCAAAACCTGTTAACTTTACCCGAGCCCAAAACACACCCATGGCCCAATATATAAGCCCAAAGTCAACGAGTATAAGCCCCGGGTCAAAAGAAATCAAACGCACCCTTTTATAATTTTAAACGCGGGAAATGTTGTTGTTACTGTTTATCTTCTTCTTCATTTTACCACATGCTCAAAACAAGGGGTAAATCAAAATTGACAGCGTGGAAGAATAATTCAAGTACCAAGCAGTGATGTGGCAAAGTTTTACATCATGAGAGTCTCTCATTGGCTAAAACCCAAAAGGTCTGACACGCGGGTCTGACAAGAAACACACAAGGACTTGGGATTTTGCACTAAAGTTAGTGCAAAAGAAGTACAATGAGCCTGACACACGGAATGCCACGTTGGCAATCCGTGTGCTCACTCATTTAATCCAACGGCTCAAAGTTAGGATCCAATGATTGGCTTGAATGAAGGGACGAGATCATGGGAGCATATAACAAACTCAGGACCTAGAAGCATCCTCTGAAGGCTATAAATACAAGCTCACTCCTCACACACATCATCATCCTTTTTTCTGCATTTTTTAGGTTTAAGTAGCTTATGTAATTTTTGGTTTAAAATGTATTTTCCTTTTTAAGCTCTTGTAATTTCAATTTTCAAGTCTTGTAATCTGTTTTGAGTATTAATAGAATTAAAATTTTAGTTTTCACAATCTGTTTTTACTTTAAAGCTTTTATATAACTCAAATGTTTTTAGTTACTGTTACATAAGCTCTAATAAGCTCATCATAAGCTCTCTGAGTCTATAAGCTCAGATTGAGCTCAAATAAGCAATCTAATTTACTCAAACCCTTAAAACTAGCCTAATACTTTTGCTAAATGGAAATAAGCTATTTGGATGATAAGCTTACAATGGAAGAGCTTATAGGACTTTACTAGCTTATCCTTGTGATAAGCTAGAGCTTGTAGACAGCTCTGAGCTTTGTTGACTAGCTCTTAAGAGCAATTAAAGCCATTTGTTTAGCTAAGGCAATTGTAGTTCCTTTTTCATTTTCAAGTCTTAATTTCTAGCTTAATAATTTTGTCTATTCTTCATCTTTATAACTAGCTTATTTGCATTTAATTCTGTCTTAATAGTGCTTATTGATTATGTTTGAGTAACTGTTTTCAGTTTATAGATTAGATCTTAGTTTTTCTTCATATTGTCATATAAATCAATAAAAAAAACCAAAAATAGTAGCATAGATTAATTGCCTTGTTATTTGCTTTATTTGATTAAATAATCATAGCTCTAAGGTTCTAATTAAAAGTTGTTGATAAGCAGGTATTCAGTATTGTTAATTAGATATCTTTTCAATTGCTAAAATAGATTTAATATTGTTTAAAGGGGTGTTTGGTTTACAAACAACATTACTTTTGGTTTAATGCAGTTGTGCCACTTAGTTCTTTGTGATTGGAGTTTCAAATGTCCCATAATTGAGACTATAAGAGTAGGATTTAGAGATAACTTGTAGGATTAATCCAAAGTTTTTCTAATGTTATCTAATTAGTATTTGAATCTGTTAGAATAAAGTAGTTTTATATAATCATCTTGAGATTAATTGGTTTCAAGTTGAATTCATTACACTTGTTTGCTCTCATATTTGATGTTTTTTAGAGTATTGAAATCCTTTTTCTTAGGCTGCATATGTTTAAAACTGAACTTTGGGTTAACCATATTGTTGCAAACAGCATCAGCAGTTTTAATGACAAAATAAGCCTTTATTTCAAATCAAGTTTTTCAGAAGTAAACTAGTTTTAAGCTTTTTGAATTTTATTGCAGCAACTAGATATAGGCTAATCTAGGTAGAATAGGGCTTATTTTAGCTTAAGTAGCTTATTTGCCTATCTTTTTTGACCTCAGCTTAGCACTATTTTCTCTTTTTCATAAATTTTCAAAACCAAAAAAATAACTAGTAGTCCTGCCTGCATGTTCCTATATCAGTTAGCTTTTTTCTAGCCTTATTGAATTCCAAATTACTTTTTAAAAAGCAGCTTTAAATAGTCTTTAGTATAAGCTTATAAAAGATCTAAGTCATTCATCATAAGGTTCCATTTTCTTATTTGAATTTAAGCTCAAAGTTGCTTATCTTTCTGTTTGAACTTAGAATTGCTTAAGTGCTTATTTAGCTTTTTCAGCTTATGGCTTATATCCTTGTGCTTATTTCTTTTATAAGTAGCTTATTAGTGTAAACTTAACTAGTTAGTAGCTTGTATTGATCTTCGTTATCAGCTTATTTAGTTTATTAGGCTCTTAAATTTTCTAAAAAAAACAAAAAAATAGTTAAGTAGTTCTGTCATGTTTTCAGCTGTTTTACAGCTTATTTAGGGCTTTTCAAAATAATTCTTTAGTAAAAAGTGCATAATTTTTAGGCTGTATCTACAACTTTGTTTTTATAAGTTTTCAAAAAATAAAAAAAAGTGAAGATGGAAATAGGGGGATGACGCACTAGTCCTCGAACCCCGACCTCAACATCCCCCACTTATAAACTCCTCACAACCACACACCTCTACCCAACGCGCCCTGGGCTCTTTTTTCGTTATAGCTTCCACAATATTTAGTATTTGTATACGTTTTACCTTATTTAGTTAATAAGCTGTTTAAGCTTATTACACAGCTTATTCGATAAGCTGTGTAACCAAGCTTATTTTTCCTAGGTCCCTTTAAGTTCAAGCTATTCTATAATTTTTTCAGAATTTTTTATAATTACTTTAGTATTTTTAAACATTTAATTTTATTAAAAACTTTAAAAAATCATAAAAAATAGAAAAATAATCAAAAACATATAATTCTTTTTTTTTTAGAGAAATTTTCTTTATCATATAGTTTTTTCTTTACTAGAAAAATAGTTTTTGTATCCGGTAAGGTGTTAGAATTGGCAAAGTTCTATTTTTTAAAGAATGGGATTCGTACCCAGTTCAAGTTTTTTAGTGTTTATATAGCTCAGTATCAATTCTCCGTTTTTGTTTAGTTTTCTTTAAACTTATCTTTATTAGTCAAATTAGGAGTTCAATTAAAAGAGTGAAAATTTATATTAGGTTTAATTTTGGAATTTTTAGGGGTTTTAATCGCCGTTTAGGGTTTTCTGTTTTGGCGTTTTTAGTTTAAAGTTCAATTTCCCCGTTATTTAAAGATTATGTTTAATTGTCCATTAATTTGCTCAATTTTAGGATTTTTTATGTGAAACAAACCAACTTTTTGAACAATTTAAATCAATGTCAGAAACAACTAACGATGTCCTCAATTTCACAAATCGTTGGGACTTAAACGACACCTTTAATCACTTACCGGTAAATATAACGTATTATTAAATATATAATTGTGAAAATTTTTCCTACTACCCTTTGTCCTCAAGGTAGTATTGGTAAATTATCAATACTTTTTTAATAATAATTTATTAATATGTGTATATATTACTATCAATCAGTTTTTGACTCCGCTGCTGAGGATTTGTGATTAAGATTCTTTCGTTTGAAGTTTGTCGATCGTGATTTGGAGAACCTTTTGTCTTTGAAAGTTACGCTTTTAAGGAAAGATCAAAATATAAACAATAAAAAAATATAAAAAGTAAAAAATATTTTCTTTCTTTTTAGTAATAAGTAGAGAGATTACAAAAAACAAAAATGACAAAAATAATTTGTTCTTTGTTCAGACATTTATTCTCGTAAAATATGTGAATATTTATAAATTACAAAGTTGGAAACAGAACACCAACAAATAATACCTCCAATTGAGGTATTATCCATAATAAGCGTCCCACTCGAGATAAAAGATTAAAACTTACATTTGTGTCACTTACGAAAAACTGCCACACCTTAAAAAGTAAAAATTTTAAGACTAACCGAGAAGTAAGTTTTGATTATTTGGTTCAAGTATGTCTTTCTCGTTGTCCGATAAAAATAGATTGTGAATAAACTTTTGAAAAACCTAAAAATATTTTTTATTTTATTTTCATTAAATAGTGCATGCGCCCACTATACGTTCCAATTATCTAATAATTCATAACGACACCATTCTAGAGACATCGAAACAAATGACGAGTTTCCAAATATAGTCGATACCCGAGCTTCGTACTATCGTTTGCAACCAATGGGCAGAAACAGTTATCATAAGAAGAGCTACTCCGTATGCAACCACGGAAGGTACAGAGAAGCTTTGTTTTACCAGAAATCAATGCGGATCATTTGTGGATTAAGACTAATTCTTGCTTCAATTGGTTAAGCGAATCCATTTTTTTACGGATCGTAGAGAGTGAAAATTCCCTTATGCTCATATTGAAGAGTTTCCAAAGGAATTACCTCTGACTTAAAGATTTAGGAATGTGCCTAACGATGTGATTAAGTTTATTCATGTTTCCATATTCGCTCGAGGAGCCGCTAAAACATTGGCACGAGAAAGAACCACCAAATTCCGATCTTGACTTGGGAGGATCCTCGTGGGCCAAAATTTGTGAATCAATTTTTCCTCCTTCGAAAACCACTCACTTAAAGACTGAAAATTTTCTCGATTTACACAAAAATTTGAGGAGACTATTAGTGAAGCAAGGGTGAACGCGTTTTTAAGGATGTTTTAGAGCCTTGTCCCCCATCACGGTTTACGGAGTTAACTCCAAGTAATACCTTTTGATAATCGTTTAAAACAAGAATGAACAAGACTCCTTTAAATGCCCTGCAGCAGGTGGAAAATCTTTTGAGTAAGAACGGCTTAGAGAGGGCTTAAAAACACATAATTGAGAAACAAACACAAGATCGTTATCATCGAAACAGAACAAAGCTTCTAGGATTGAATGATACTTCTAGTAAAAACGGATAGAGAGAATTGATAACTTGCGATCAATCTTTCAGACCATAATGAGGATTGTTTCTAAAAAAGTTATCCTCGACCAGCATCCGGTTAAAGCGGTTTGAGAATCTTTGTTACTTGTTGGTGGAGCCCATTTCTTGGTATAATTGTCCGTCTACCGATAACATCAGGGAAAAACAATGGTCAAAATAGTATTAATCAGAATCAAGATCAAGGGAATAACTTTTAATCGGGAAATAATTTTCATTGGAAATACAAGTTTTCAGCTCAAAATAATCATGCTCTAAATTTTAAAACCCAAGATTTCAAAACCAAACATTATCAAGGTGCCTAATAATCAATGATCAACAAGAGATTTCAATGATTTTTCAAGTTCACAAGAGGAATATCGATAAGAATGTAGAGGAACAATGCAAATCAAATCAAACTCGTTAAAAGGAGACCTTAAGAAAGAAATCCAAAACACTCAAAGCTAAAGCAAGCTAAGGAACGATAAAATCTCAACAAGGCCGGTCATGATGAATCAACAAACTACTTTTCAAAATAGTTTGCAAAACATGATTTGTGGATTGTTTCAAAACCAAGCCTCAACTTCGGGTACTCTTCCGAGTAATACCATTCCAAACCCGAAGGGTGAGATGAAAGTGATCACTACTCGAAGTGGTGTTGCTTACGAGGGACCCTCGATTCCTACTAATCCTTCTCCTAAAAAGGTAATGAAACGAGAAACCAACAAGACAACGGATAAAAAGCAAACAAATTTCCAAGGAAGTACTGCTCAAATCCCACCTCCGGTTATTCCCATTTCTATTCCGGAACCCGATGTTCCGAAGAGTTTGCCTAAAACCATTCCGAAATCCGATATTCCGAAGAGTTTACCTAAGCCAAATATTCCATATCCTTCACGACGTGATGATCAAAAGTCCCGTGACAAAGCTTCGAATCAAATGGAGAAATATCACCAAATCTTTCAAGACTTGACTTGCGCTATCGACATTAGGTTCGCATGATGCTTTACTTTTGATGCCAAGCATTTGCTCCTACGATTAAGAGTTTGCTCCATGACAAGGAAAAGTTGCTTGAGTTAGCTAAGTATAAACCCGTTGAACGAAGAATTTCTCGTGCAATGCTCCTCAAAAAGCTTCCCCAAAGCTTGGAGTATCCAGGCAGAGTTTCCCTTATTCCATGAATTTCCCTATGAATGGATGTAGGGTCACGGTGGGCCTTGAGACCGAAACTTGGCGCGAGCAAAAATCTTAGATGCTCGTCTTTAACCTATTTGTGGAAAAATATTCACTGCGAAACTTACACCAACCGGTATGACTTAGAGGTAAGCGGGATCGATCGTGATGAAATACCCGTACCTAAATGTAGCTGCCAGAAGAGATCTTTCTGTCCAAAGTGTAAGGAATTTCCATTTTTCCTACCCAAGACTGTGTTGTATGTATTGATTTTGAACGCCGATCCCGAGTACCTCTCATACCTTGGGAGATCCTTTTGAAGAAACTCAGTCGTGCTTTTAATTGATGTGGACGAGAGAGAGCTTGTTGTGAGGGATGGAAAATGACACATAACCTTTTTCATGTCGATGGCACGTCAAAACATTCCTCAAAAACATATAAACGAGTCAATTAAAATGATTAATAACACATGCAAGGATAGTTTCAAAAGGTTTACCGACAAACCCGCTCTAGTTAACTCACCCTCACCGGAAGATGTCACAACTATGAAAAACGAAAACAGGAAGGATTGAAGAATCTCGCAGTAGTCGACAGCGAAACGAGCCAAACTCATAATCCATACCTTGTTTGAAGAATTTTTAAAGTTTTATTTGCAAGGAGAGCATTTTTCATTCACACTAAAACACCTCGAGTTTCTGCGTGTTTATATGGCACTCACATCCACTTACCTGCTATTGAGCCCAAGGATTATACTCTCATAAAGCGGAGGACAAGCCCCTTAGAACTTTTTAGTAGTTGAGAAAATTGTTCACCAAACCAAGAGAATCTGAGGATAACCTCCATAGTGATTAGTGGAGTGAGCATTTTAAATCCTCGTGTGAGAAATTCTCTTCCATCAACGATTCCACGTGATGATACCGTGACTTTCCTCTAACCTCTCTTTTCGAATTTGAAGTGTCATTGTTTAACTCTATGACCATAAACCTCATTTGGATAGAAGTGGATAGATGGACTCGAGTGCAAGGGAATCTTATGATTCCAACCTGAGATGAGATCACTTTCCAAGTCACGACCTCTTTTGGATATTCAATATAAAGAGAGTGACTACTCCCAGTGAACTCGTGCATTGAGATTCTACTTCATACCATGATCCATCTACTCCATGAAAGGAAGCATTGCATCTATACTCGGGAGGGAAGGATCATTCGTGATGATACCCTTTTCAAGAGAAATGACGGATTTAAGTTTGATTATGGGATAATGATAAAACAATGAATGGAAAAAGAATTTTGTATGATGGCTCCAATTGATGATGCGAATGATTTTGGGATCCATGAGTGATCGATAATGAAGAGTGAGATCGATGTTTTTTCTAGCTATCGAAAGTTCCTTACGAATATTGTGAAGGTTATTATGACTCGGGAAGGAGACGTTAATTACTAATCTTGAGAGTTTACTTAGTGATGATACCACCCATAGGATCTTTCCACCGAATGTGCTTTTTCAATCAGAACCAAACATGATTACATTATATCTCCGCCATAAGTAGATTCCACTTCCACCATGAGTTCACTACGGGAATCTTATCACGATACCTCCAGTAATTGTAGAGTAAGCATACGAGGATTGATATCACTCGAATGATCGTTTGCTATGCGAGTAAGTTCATCTTTCCCGGTCACCGAAAAATTCTTCATTGGAGAGGCAATCACTCGAGTCTCTTTCCAGCATCTACAACTCTCGTATGAGGATAGTGACTTCCAAATAGGGAAGTATAGATAGGCATAATTTCCCGTACTGAGAATGATTCGAATACCACTAGGTATTTGAAAGTGATATTTGACATCGAAAGAGACTATTATTGACAGACTTCTGTTTAACGCTGATCCCATTACACAATATAGAACGGTGGGTAGGGGGGGGGGGGGTTTTTTTTTTTTTAACCTTCATCATGGAACCCAAAGTGCTCCGTGATAAGCATGTTAAAGGGAGATGAATGTTTTGAAACCCAGGGGTGAGAAGAGATTATGTGAAGTTTAAGATTCCTTCACATATGTTACACGGACTTTTCATTACCGTATCTCACGTCACCCTGAGGTTTCCCCCATACTTTCCTCCACCAAAAATAGGACAACTACCATTTTGTGGACCCCAGTCATCTCCACTTAGAAGCCGGTGGCAATCTTATCGGGATGGATACTTTCAAGTCTTAAATGTTTATCCAAACATTAATGAAAGCCATTGAGATTTTCTCCACACTTACGTCCATAGGACGAATGAATTCGGGATCGAGTCAAGCTATGTGACTCACCAGGTGTTTACCTAAAAACATCAAAGTGCTGGTCTGAAGTAGCACCCATCGAATGCTTATGCCATTTTTACTATTTTCTCTTTCTTATTTCTATTGTGATGTGAGGTAGGCAATTGTACTCTCCGATTCTTGAGTTTGTTGTTTTTGAACTTGTGATTCTTAATGCAGGATTAACCAAAATTTCTTCGAGTAGACTCTCGTGTTCGGTAGTGGTTTGAGTCCTGGTCCACTACGCTCTTCCTAGCCTTTGCTTGCCAGTAGTTTTGGGGAAATCCGATATACTCAAAAGATTATAATCGACTAACATTTATCTTATGTTTAGAGTCACTAAAAAACTTAATCAAACGGCTTCAGATTTTTGAGTGATACATTCTCAGGCTTGAGTTATGCATTCACGACCTATTTGAGTCTATAATGGAATTTTTAAGTACTTAAGGCTGAGGAAACATTGATGTACCCATGTTTTAATTTAGTAGTATGTGTGGTAGTATGATCTATCTATATAATCTACCTACTTTTTCCCGGTTGTTCTCACGTAACCGTTTTTCCCACTAAATTTTTCAAAAAAATGTGAATAATTTTTAAATTTTCAAAAATAAAATACGTTGTTTTTTGAGCACAATTTGACTTTCCTTATGGGTAGAATAAGAGTAAATTTTTTGACTCGATCGAGCGAGGTTGACTCTCGCTTGTTCCTTGAACTTTTAAGCGAAGCGTTCGGCGGAAAATTTGCGAAGAACGAAAAATGATAGAGTTTAAGTATGAGAGTGGGATGCTAAAAACAAGGATTATTTTAGAAATTTAAGAGCTCATTGATATGTACTAATTTGTGGTTTTTTCTCCCATTAGCTCTTATACCGGAATAATACTAACGAGCGCTGTTTTTTGGAGATTTAATACTTAAATATAATAATTTTTATGTAAATATATACAAAATTTTTAGTCATAGTTTTCAAATACTATACTTGAATTTTTTCAAAAAAATCTTCTCTATAAAAAGAAAAAAAATTTAAAATATGATGAATAAAATAATGAAAAATAAAAAAAATAATAAAAATAAAAGCTGTGGCTGATCAAAGATTTATTACCACTTTTTCCAGGGCTCTACAACTCGAATGTGTGGAAAAGTCTTCTACAGAAAGCCCATAGAAAGAATAAAAAATCCCGAGACTTGATCTAATAGTTTGCTGCATCTATGCCGGCTCACAACCGAGGTGCAGCCTTCTAAATAGGTCCAAGGGATATAAATTGCATAATGTCTAGATATTATGTAGTTTTTAATTAATAAATTATTTCTTTTTGTTAAATTCAAATATGCTTTTAAACTTGACTAAGTCATTTTTATAACATACATATACGGGAAACCTGAAAGTTTTTGAAACCTCAAGCCGGTCGGCCCTATACAAGTCTCTGTGGTGTTCAAAAGCCTGGGTCACTTAGCCGCAAGGTTGGGACTGGTGCCGAGACGAAAGTCGCTATCATGGATGAGAATCTCAAGCCTTAAAACTCATAATTCTCGGTTGTAACGTACAAAGCATAGTAATTTTGGTAAAACGTTGATCCCATGGTTGAATTCTAAAAATAGCACATTCACTCTACTGATTTAAGTAATTTTTCGGGATTGAAAAGTTCACAATTCAAATATGAGTAGTGTAAGCAACATAACGTGATTATTCATCTGTGATTTCGCGTTTTAAAGCTTGTTTGGAGCAAGTGAGAGGAAGTCGAGGGACGATGGGTGAGGAATTTAACCCTTTCTTAGGAGTCATTTCTCGGATCGTGAAATCCCAACTGTTCTAGTGATCCCTGAACAGTATATGGAAATAAGAAAGTCAAATAATCTAAGTTTAACTTGTTTTTAAAAAAAAAATTAAAAAATAGGAAAATGGGAGTTTTATAAAAACTTTGGTGATTTCTAAACTCATCTCACAAAAGTCTTTGTCTATTTAAAAAGATTTAGGATTGGGGAAGTTTGAGGTATTTGGTTTTAAAGCATATAATATTGCGTGACAATCGCTTAGTTTGGGGAATTTTGATATGTGTGAAAACACATATCCGTTTTATATCAAAAATGACCCATAAAAGACAAAATTGTGCTTAAAATGCTTGTATATTGCTTGTTTTGTCTTTGTGATTGTGTAGGTACGGATAATGCAAATATCGCAAGAAAACGGTCAAAGCCGGACAAACACGGACACGGGAAAGGAAAGAGTGTACAAAAGCCGGGGATTTGATAGCAAGAAAGGACAAAAGTCAACTCATAGTCAACATTGGTCAACTACCAGGAGACAAAACCTTTCAAAATTCCCAAAATGCCCTTAATGTTAAATCAAAATTCATAAAAAGCCCCTAAAACCCTAACACCGTTATCTTTTTATTAATAAAAGATAACGGTCGTTAAATTCCTTATAACCTGTTAACTTGTCCAAGCCCAAATCCAATATCCCAGGCCAAATCCCTTTTGTATAAGACCAAAGTCAATGAATAAAAACCCGGGTCAAAAGAAATCAAACGCACCCTTTTATAATTTTAAACGCGGGAAAGTTAGTTTTTACTATTCATCATCATCTTCATTTAACCCCGAGTCAAAATCAAAGGGGAAATCAAAATTGATGACATGGCCTAGTGATTCAAGTGATACTCTCCAACCTGGCAAAAGAAGACGTCATGAAAGATTCTCATTGGTCGAAACCCAACAAGATTGGACACGCGGGCATGGAAAGAAACACACGGGGAAATGGATTTTTACACTAAAGTGAGTGTAAAAGAAGCACAAATGGACTAACACACGAAATGCCATGTTGGCAATCCGTGTGATCAAATCTAATCCAACGGCTCAAAGATAGGAAAAGCCAGGATGAATGAGAGCGTCTAACAACCTCAGGGACCTAGAAGCTTCTCTCAAGCACTATAAATACAAGGCATCTCCTCACTCACAAGGGCATCTAGGAGTAGTTTTTAAGTAGCTTTTAAAATTAGCTTTTAAATTTGTAATTTTCTTTCAAGTAATGTTTTAGTTTAATGTAATTTCAATTTCATTTTTGTAATAAGCATCTTCTATTAATAAAAGTTTAAATTCCTGCATTGAGTTCTTAAATTTTCTTAAAATAGTTAAATAAGCTTGTTTTGTTTAATTAAGCT
>BQNB010002656.1:0-36198 GCA_026074375.1 Tanacetum coccineum
TTGGACCGGACCGACCGAAGAACCAGACCGACCCGGACCAGACCGAACACATTTTAATATTTGACTTTTTTTAATATTTGACTATTTTAATATTTGACTGGACAATTTTGATTTGATGATGCTGCAGTTATGTCAGGGCTTCTTATGCTCGATTTCTTTGGTATGCTGATGAGGAGACGAGGAAGAAGTTTCGAGTATGAACATATCACCACCAAGTATCTTACATAATCAAGCTTTACAACAGTTTCCAGTTGCTACAACATAGAGATTAAAAATCATTTATGGAGTATATACTAATAGAGATATTATAATAACTTTCTGACTTATATTCCTTTTGTTGTTTCTTGTATCTTTTTTATTTAATTCACTCTGTTTATAGTTCAAGATCATAGTATTCTATCAATAAGCTATATAGTTATTATGTTAAACATGAGTCATTTTTGTAATTATTATGTGACAAAAGTAATAAAATATTGTATGATCAGTTTCATGTAAGGCTTATATTGCGTTGTTGTGCCTTGTTGTAGTTGTTAAACCACGGGTTTATCTTAGCTAATAAAGGTTCACATTAACATTGTATCAAAGTTAAAAAGTATTTAAATGGTTTGTCTTATTTACTTTAGAGTTCTCATTTGATAAATTAATAAAACGTGACATTAGTCACTTAGTAATATCTCAGTAGATATAGTCAGACATGAATGATGCCTATTTTTGCTCATTTTATTGCTATATCACATTTGATATTACTCATATGTAAAATATCAGAATTAGTGTTACATTCTATTGTTTTATCATAAGATATCACTCATATGTAAAATACCAGAATTAGTGTCATATTATTTTGCTTTATTTATCATATGAGATATTACTCTTAAGTGACTAAGAACGACAATTTAAATATTTTTCATCTTCCTTACAGTGTTATATCACAAGAGATAAATAAGTGTCATTTACAAATACCAAAATGAATAAAAAGGAAGCAAAACTATGAAAATAGAAACTTGACGTAGTTTTAAAACCAAACAAGTGTTTGCATTGCTTTTGACCAGAATAAGAATTCGCCTAAGGAGGCTTAACACTTTTAATCCTACTTAGAGTATAATATCACAAGTAATAGATAACATTGATTACATGTTAAGAATTTTAATAATAACCACAATTAGTGTCACGTTATATTCATTTATCACCTGAGATATTAATCATATGTGGAATACCATAACTAGTGTCATATTATATTGCTTTATCACTTGTGATATTATACCTAGTGGTTAGGGGTTTATGGTTTTTTGTATAGTGTTTAATGGTTGGGGTTTTATGGTTTTTGCTATAAATTTTAAAGTTTATGTATATATCACTTGTGATATTATACCTAGTGGTTAGGGGTTTAGGGTTTCTAATATAGAGTTTAGTGGTTAGGGGTTTAGGGTTTTTGGTATAGATTTTAAAGTTTATGTATATATCACTTGTGATATTATACCTAGTGGTTGGGGGTTTAGGGTTTTGGTATAGCGTTTAGTGGTTAGGGGTTTAAGATTTGCCCACTCTGTGGTACATGAGCTCCTCGTCCAACTTACTGTCTTTCGAGATTTCATAGATTTTAAAGTTTATGTATATATCACTTGTGATATTATACCTATTGCTTAGGGGTTTAGGGCTTTTGGTATAGAGTTTAGTGGTTAGGAGTTTAGGGTTTTTGGGATAGATATTAAAGTTTATGTATATATCTTAACAAACTAGGTAACCAATTAGCTACGAGTACGCAGCGGAATGGATCTAGTTTTAGCATATAGATTAACACATATAAATTAACAAGTAATTTACTAACCTTTTATTTATTGAGTTAAATCAATAAATGAACGCCTGATCTTGATCTTGAAAATATAGTGGTTAAATTACCACCTCTACGGTTGCTTACACAAACACGTCAACCAAGTATGAGTCGATTGCTATTCAACCTTCACGAACCAAACACCACGTGTTGAATCAATAACCAAACGCACCCTTGTGAGCTTGTACTGAAAACCAAACACCCCTTGAAGCTTGTACCGAAATCGCTAAAACCCTAATTAGGGTTTTCCTAATTCGGTTGCACCGAAAAACAAAACAAACCGAAACCCTAAGTTTGGGTTTTTGTATTCGTCGAACAAGGAGAGAAAAACCGAATCCTTAGGTGAGGGATTTAATGTGTCGATCACATGGAGGACAAAGAAAATCGAAAACCCTTGATAAGGATTTACCAAATTCGGTTTTAGGGATAAACAAAAGAACCGAAAATCCCCTAATAAGAGTATTAGGGTTTCGGTTAGGGTTTAGGGAAAAAAAGAGAGCACCGAAAATCTCTAGGTGACTTTTAGGGATTTGTGTGTTGTGATTTAATGAAGAATGAGGTGTAGGGGTTGTGTTTATATAGGCACAAGCCTAAACCCTATTCTTGTATAACAAGGAAACTTAGTTTCCTTTTTCCTCCTCTAAACCCATAACCGAACAAACACCCCCTTCTAAATCCCGTTGGGTTTGGGTTTTGTTCGTTTTAGTCCATCGGTTTATTATTTAATATATTGTTAAGCTAGTTAAACAATTAACGTAATTAACAACTGTTTAAATAATTATATCGTGAAGTAAAACATATTCTAAGTGTTTAACGCGTGTGCTCCCAATAGGCTCACGTATTTCTAACGTATAACTAGCGAAACCGACTAACTTATTCCAACATTTTCTATATATAGGGAGGAAATTTATTGCCACATGATCCTCACGTGACAACATCACATTTTAAATGTTTATTGCTTGTTATAATTTATTACCGCATGTGTGATGAGATCAATATGACTGACTTGATAGTTTACTCGGTCACCATAGCAAGTTGATGGAAAAGTAGCAAATATTATCATATCGCAACTATCGAGAAAAGTCACCAAGGTATCGTAAGGTATCATATCGCAACTATATTAAGTTGATGGAAAAGTAGCAAATATTGTCAAAAGATGCATTTTAAACACTTACATGAAAAGTGTGCATAATGCACAACCTTTAATCAAATTTCCTGGTATAAGTATTTGTGTGTGTTTCTAGCTAACCTTCATCTTAAGAAAAAGTTGTCACGTTTTAATTCACATTAAACTAATATTTATTGACCTTTCAGGCTGACTTATTATATCAACCAACCCCAAACCTCCTTTTCAACATCTACAAATACACCACCCTTAATACACATTTGTATACCATCATACAAACTCAACCCAAAATGAGTTACAATCACGTAATCACCAATCTCCCAATTCACAAAGCAGCCTTAAACGACGACTGGGAATCCGTAGCTGAAATCTTCGAAAAGGAACCCGAGCTAATGACCAAACCAATCAACTACTTAGGAGAAACACCCTTAATGATAGCTGTGGGAACAAACACTTCCCATAGCTTTGTTAAACAATTAGTAGACCGTATTATTTCCATTGGTGCGGCCGATCAGTTGTTTCTAACAAGTTCTAGTGGAGATAATCCGCTTCATAGGGCTGCCAAGATTGGAAACACGATAGATGCAAGGATTTTGGTGGAGCAAAACTGGGACATGGCTCAAGCTCCGGATGCTAATGGTCACACGCCTTTAACTTTGGCTGCATGGCATCGTAAGAAGTCCACACTTCGATATTTGTTAAAAGTTACCAGAGATTTACTTCCTGAAGAGAAAGGAACTAGTTTGTACACTGGAGTTGCGGGTGGTGATCTTATTACTCTCACTATTCAGGCCGGATTTCTTGGTATGTTTTATGACTTATTGTTGAATATAAGCTCGAGCTCTTTTTCTGAAAGACAAGCTAACAGTCATACATGTTATATACTAACATACGTAGATATGGCACTGGAAATAATCTCGTTGCATCCGGATATTGTGCTAGAAGACGATGGATCATCTAGAACGGCTTTGGAAATCCTAGGAAGCAACCCGAAATACTTTTATAGCGGAAACACACTTGGATTATGGAGTCGTCTCATTTATACATGTAAATCTCTTTGGCACCTAGTATTATATTTATACAAAGGTAAGGTATGGTAACACTCACTACCGTCTTCCACGGTGTATGAGGAAGGTTGAGACGTAGACAACCATACCCCTACCTAAGGTAGAGAGGCTGGTTCTACCAAAGGTAGAAAAGGACCTCCGGCCTTGCAAGGAGTGAGGATCGAACTTCCTTATACAGTTTACATAATTATACACCTTACTAATTATATGTTTTACTAAACAAATATACACTACAGAAAAACTTCCTTTAGTGACACAAAAAAATGTCATTAAAAGTCAAAAAAACGTATGTATAAAGTATAAAAATGTCAACAAAGGTTAGAAAAAGATATCGCTAGATTTTTTTGGTCTTTTTCTTACACATGAAAAAGGTTGTGTAAGCAACTGATTTCATTAAAATGTTTCAACAAGAACCGAAACAAAATCTTTTTACCGACGCTTTTTAAAGTGTCACTAGAAAGTCATGTAGTGACAATTTAGTGATACTTTTTGGCGCGTCACAAAAATTTCTGCCTAGGAAACTTTCTCTGTGTCATTAGAAACTTATGCTGTGACATTTTTGTGTGTCACTAAAACTCATTATTATGTACTATTTTATAACGTGCATCTTTGTTACTGATGGTGAGAGGATTAACTATGTGATTTCATATTTTGTGGTTGGTTTATACAAGTGATACCTGTGAACAAGAGGAGTCAAGAAGATAATCAAGTTAACATTTTCTCGAAGGTCTACAAAACGGTCTGGATCTATTCTTATATGCTTGTGGAAATAGTTTCAGCATACAAATTAAACCTAAACAAAAAGGTCTAACCATAATTTTTTTCATCCTTTTGATTATCTTCACGAACAGTTTGCTACTGGATTTTGGGGTGTCCTTCGGTACCTAGGTATGACGAAAGAACTCATTTTTGTGGTTGTTGATGTGTGATTCTTATCATATCTATTATCTAACATTGAAACATATACTATTATTTTTTCACTCTAGCTCCATCGATAAAGGACTTGCATGATATAAAAGTAAATGATTACCTGAGCAAGCTCCTCACGAAACGTATATGCACAAGAGTTTTGGAAAAGTTCGATCATGACTTAACTTGGAAAGTTTTAGGATCTGCAACATCTGCGGCAGTCCAATATGGGACTCCTGACGTCATCGAGGAGTGCATTTTAGCTTATCCGGATATAGTATGGTACACGGATAAAGGGTTTCATTTGTCTCTTGAAGCAATTACGCAACGCCAAGAACAAGTGTATAATGTTATATGGCGATCGTCTATTCACAATGTATCCCAAGCAAATATGATTGATCTTGAAGAAAAGGAGAACTCGTTACATAAGGCCGCAAAGTTGGCACCTCCTCATCGATTAAACATTGTCACTGGAGCAGCTCTACAACTGCAACGTGAGCTTCAGTGGTACAAGGTAATCAAAGTAAACCACAAAACTCCTACTCCCTCCGTCCCATATTAAGTGTCCATTTTTGACTTTTTGAATTCTTTTTTTATAAACTTTGACCGTAAATATTTTTCTTTATGTTATATAATACTTACTGAAAATTATACCAATGAAAAATACATTCGAAACTCTATCCATTCATATATTTTGCATTGAGTATCATATAACATAAGAATAAATAATTAAGGTCAAAGTTGAAGAAAAAAGACTTTCAAAAGTCAAAAATGGACACTTAATATGGGACGGAGGGAGTACTACAAAAAGATGGTGGGCCAAAAGGCCGGAAACCAAAGTTACGGGACAAAAAAATGTCTCTTTTACAGATTGCATGTTTGTGACACATAATAACGAGTCAAGTATACATTTTGTGTCGCACGTTAACCCGAAGAATATTAACTATAAGATTCTTACATTTTTTACCCGGCATCTTATTAAAGGATGGATCCAATTATTTTTGGCCTTAATCAGTATATGTTTTACGTATATATTTATGACACTTTTATTACAATTCTGTCACTAACAGATGTACTATCCACATGTGATGTAAAACTACATGAATTTTGTTGTTAACTATAAAATGTATCATTGTGCATTTGTGCAGGAGGTCGAGAACCTTGTAGAGCCTTCGTATAAACAAGCTCTAAATAAAAACAAGAAAACACCAAAAGTGATATTCATTGAGGAACATAAGGACTTACTAGATGAAGCACAACAATGGATGAAAGACACAGCGTCTTCATGTACCGTGGTAGCAGCACTTATAATCACCATGGCATTTGCAGGTGCCTTTACGCTCCCTGGTGGAAACGAAGAAGATGGCAAACCTTTGTTCTTAAACAAAGGAACATTTATGCTTTTTATCGTATCAGATGCTATCGCGTTATTTTCTTCAACTGCTTCGGTGTTGATGTTCTTAGGAATACTAACTGCGCGTTTTGCATATGATGATTTCCTTTACAACCTACCAAAGAGAATGACTATTGGCCTTGTCTCCTTCTTCGTGTCATTAGCGGCTACTATGATTGCTTTCAGTGCAACTCTTGTACTCGTGCTTGAACATAAAGTGTCTTGGATCGCAGCTCCACTTGTTGTCGTAACATGTATTCCTGTCGGTCTGTTTGCGTGGTTGCAATTTCCGTTACTCATAGAGCTTGTTTACTCGACCTATGGACCAAGCATTTTCCGTAAGAAGAAAGATTGATCGATGGACTTCTTAAATAATACGAATTGATGTCTATTTGTATTGAACCCTAAATGATTACTTTTTAGTTATTGTTTCATGTTTGTAAGTAGAAACTATATGCAAACTATTCCTGTTGGCTTAAGGGTTGAATATGTATTATGAATACATAACATCTTGGTTTGATACTTTGATGTTTAATTAATTAAATGTTGTATCCTTTTGAAAGAGTAGAAGAATCAATAGTTTATTGGAATTACACATCATGCACACTATAATAAAATGTTTTTTATACTAATCTATTTCGAGAATGAAAATGATAATCCACTGCATATAACTACTAACAACCGCAATTCTTCAAATTTCCCATGGATCCTTTTCAGCTTTTTACGTATACCTTAATACAGTAATATGTAAACTTTTCTATCATCTTGAGACATTTGTGTGTTTCCAATGGTACCATTTTGAACAGATCACCCTTAGTGATTTTCAAAAGGAATTGAGATGAAAGGTTTATGTTAACAATATTTCTGGTGCATTTTAAATCATAGATTTTTCAAGGACAGGATATAATAAAGGAAATGTCCTGCACATTGTAGACAACATAACATGGCATTTTACCACTACCAAGAAATTTGAAAACAACAATAAAAACATATTATGAATAATCAAGCCGTGTCAAAATAAGGAAAAGGCTGCATATTTCATGAATAAAGGTGGTAGACTGCAAAGTTTTTTACAACAAAAGGGCACAAAAACTTGTTCCACATGCCTTTGTTCCACCTCACAAAAGATCCTACAATCCTTACAATAACTTAAACATCTTAAACATTCATTCATTACATTAAAAGCTGCTAATCAGATTCAGAAATATCAAATGCCTTCTCAGGGGTTGATCCAGTTCCAAATTGGTCAAACTTAAAAGGCTTGCTCATTTGTTGTTTTGCTATCCTTTCTGATCTTCCATGGTTATTCACATAAATCCTGACCCATCCACATATGCTAGATCACCCTCCACTTCTGTCCTTTTTCTTTTCTTAGGAAGTTGTTGCTAGCAACATAGCTTACCCTCATACCACTGGTGCTTTCCCTTTGACATCTTCATTTGCTGCAACATCTTCATTTGCTGCAACATCTTCATTTGCTGCAACATCTTCATTTGCTGGCTGTTGGGTTGGTTCAGCATGTATCACAGATTGTTGGGTTGGTTGAGTAGGGTTATCTTGAACAACAATATCTTCACCTTCTTTGTTACCCTCATTACCATCTTCAGTCCAATGCATTGGACTTGTCCAATCCATCTGAGCCTCCCACACCTCTTCTTCTTCTAGCACCGACCTGGCATATTCGTCTTTCTTCCTTGCTTCCTTCTTCCCATGAATTTTCCTCTAAAAATTTCATCATCCTGTGCCAATTGTTGTTTCCTGTATAACACTCTATTTTAATATTTGGCCAACTGAATAAAGCTTTATTAGGATTGATATGTACCTGTTTATCTGTTAAGTGTCCACCACATGTATTTATGTAACCAGTCCCACCTCCTCTTCCACCCCTCCCACTAGATCTTCCACCCCTCCCACCAGATCTTCCACCCCTACCTGTTCTGCCACCTCTACCTGTTCCATCACTTCTCTCATTGTTCCCGGGAGCTGTTCCACTACTACCACCATCCTCTTGATACCCCTAACCACCTCTGCTTCCTAAACCACCTCTGATGCAGTTTGACCAACAAAAGGTTGGCTCTTTCTCCCAGGTTTATTTTCCTTTCTACTTGTGGTTTAGGGTTGTTTTTCATTTTTAACAATTGCCTTATTTGTGACCCTTTTCCCCCCTGCATTTTGACAAGTCAATTGCCTACCTCCCCTATCTGATTCTGGGTGTGAGGGGGCATTGGTAGTTTCTGTTGGGACATTAATTATTCTTTTTCTTTTTTGGTCCACCCTGGCAACCTCTACAAATTGGTGGTAATGGTTGTTCATATATTTGTTTTCTTTTCCAGTACTTAGATTCCAATCACTGGTTTATAAGAAAACTGATAAGCACTAAACCAGGCCTCTTGACTATACCAGTTACTTACACCTTGATCTATCTCTATGTTCAGATGCATATAGGCAGCTACAGCATGAACACAAGTGTAACATTTCTCATTTTTGTGTCATTGTACGACTATATTAATGATCACTATTTATTTTAGTCCAATACGCGCTTACTTTTAAATGTTTACTTTTAAAGCTAAATCGCGTAGACTAGAAATAATCAATGAATGTAAACTTCACCAAATAAATTAAGGTTTACATCGAACCAAGATAAGGAATCATTATTATGATGATAAGTAAAGGTACTTTGCGTAATTTATTTATTATTGGTCCTGAAAAGATTACGTTTCGTGATAAAAATACATTTGGACGCACCCCGGAAATACCTAGACATACCTAGACTCAAACCAATACCCGCTTTGAGAGCCTAAACACAAAACTTAATCAAGTCTTGTTTTTATATCACCTTAATGCCGAATGTGACAAGTGAACTCACATAAAAATCTCCCATGTGGATTTATCAACTAGCAAATCTCCATTCTTGATCTTTAAGTACATGTACATATGCTAGGTAATTAAATCTTGTCTCATGGTTCCCTAACAATGCTTGACACATTGGGTAATAACCCATTTCTTTGCTTTGGATCTCCTTATGCCGCGAACTAACAAGAAGAGAACACAAGCTCATAAGATTTGCCTAATCTAACATAATCTTGTACATCACCTAGGTAATTAATACTTGTACTCAAGTGGTTTAGGCCTAAAAACCATGAGTAAGTAACTAAAAAGTCTCGAGAACCACCCTCATAGGGCACGTTTGGCTTGGTTTAGGACTAAAGTTTAATCTAAGCTCACTTCCTATAAATAACACTCCCTAACTCCACCTAATACATTTTCATCACCACCTTAAACTCTCTCAGAAGCTAAAACGATCCATCTACCCATCTACTCACATCGTGCATTCACATAAAGCCGAACCATACACGACCCACTTTGGTCACTAGGGATTTAAGAGAACCCTTAAGATCACGTATAAGGTTGTCGAGACTCTCACACGAGCTAGAGACTGGGAAAACGAGCTTTGAAGGCTTAGGGTATCACACGTTTTAAGTATAAGGTTATCGAGTTGTCTCTCGATCCAAAACCAAGAGCTCAGAGGACTCTTGTAAGTCATTCTAATGTCACACGTTGTCATTCATACTCATGATATCGTTACTTTGATCCTAGTTTTGCTATACTTTATCGAGTTTGAAACTCAAGGTTAAGTGAACCAAATGCATGGTTCGACCCATGCATGGTTCACGCAGCAAAAAATAATAACACACTTTCTTGTCGCAAAACAACATTGTGTGGTGCCATACATAAACAACTATACGTAAACTATCGTTATAATCATGCGGGTGGGTGGAAACGTGTGCACAGACCTAAGGAACGATTTGCATGTAGCGGGTCCGATTAAAAATGTTAAAAACGTTACTTTGGTGCTAGTCGATTTAATGAGACCTTACAAGACACTAATAAACCTTTCGGACCCAATTAATAATCCGCGGCTTATTAACAAGCCACTCGGGCCTAATCATGATTAGAAGTGCTCATGTTGTAATCAATAGGGCCTTTTACCTCCATTAAATAAACCCAAACGAACCCTTAATGGGCCTCCTAGCCCATTAACGAGCCCTAAATGAGCAAATAAGCTCACAATAAAGAGCTCGATTAGCTATTGTGATCTTATGGTCTGTAATAAGTTTAACGGACTTAATGTACTTAAAGGCCAAGCCCAACCGCCTAGACCCATTTCGGTTATACCCGGCCCAATAATGCCCAACAGCGGTCTTATTTGCTTATCGAATAAGGCAGAATAAGCAAGCTGACCCCTCTAATGCTTACCGGACTACAACGAGGTTATCGACCTCAACGGACCGAACCATAGGGTTTTAAAAAGCCTTGCGGATCACCAATAAGCCCGAGAGCCCCATAACCAATGCTATTGGCTTATTTCCAATAAGCTGAAAACAACAGATAAAAGCTAAAGTTAAAATAAATGGGAAATAAGCAAAAATGCCTTAAGAAACCATTTAGGTTTCATTCGGTTAAGCCTATTGGGCCCATAAGCCCAATAAGCTTGAAATAAGCTACAATAAGCTCCCGAGCTTATTTGAAGCTTAACCAACCCACCAGCTTATTAACAAATTAAGACTAATTAAAACAATAACGTGCGCTAAAAAAGCTAAATCCGACCTTAACGGGCCCAATAAGGCCCGTTAAGGCAAAATAAGTGCTCGATGAGCTTATTATTCAACCGAAACACTTTTAAAAAACTTAACTAGCTTAACAAAGAAAATGCCACTCTTGTTTGGGATTTATTCGAAAGCTAAAATGGAATTTTACCGCAAACCAAAAGGAACCTAAAAGTGTAAATTTCCGAAACATAGGGGTTAGTTTTTTGTCCAATTTTTTTCGAATTTCAATAAACTCCCAGGGACTGTTCTTGCAACTTTCTGAAACAAAAAGTTAAGACCTAGAACTACATTCCTAATACCAAAAGGACTAATAAGTCAATTCCGAAACTAAAGGGTTTAAAGTATAAATGTGTATATTTGTAAACCCAGGGACTAAAAGTGAAATAATTAGAAACTTAAGGGTATGTTAGTAAATCAAAAGTGAAATGAAATGAAACACTTAGCGAGAGCGGGTCGGTGAATCACCTCGAGATATTCGGATAATAAACGAGTTCCGTCAACGACGAAATAAAATAATATATTTATTTACAAACGATTACACATACTCGAGAAACCATCGAAAATGATAAAAACAATGATCATCTTGTGCCTCACCGCACCAGTGATAAACGGTAATCTATATAAACTTAAAATGGAATTTAGTTTATATACAATGAGTCAGTTAGTTTAAATGTGTAAACTAAGACTTAACGTACTTACTTAGATTTACTTACCGGTGTGATCCACTACCTACTTGGAATACTTGGTTAACAATCAGAGAACTACCGCCTAAGGTAGTTCAAACCCCATGCTTTACAATTTAATTAAATGATTTACATCATGGGGGTGATAACATGCTTTGGTTACAAACTGGACGCAAGTGTACATTTTAATATGCCCATGATTACGTGTTACCTAAGTTACCATAACCCCCTTTAATGTTCCATGACATGAACGTACATTGCATATATATGCATTGGGAATTACATTGTGCGGGCGCAATGTTATGGATAGTTCTAATAGGGATTGACATCCCTCGTCCGGCGTGACTAGCTATCCCACGGGAACGAACCATACCATGTCGAATCTGGGATGTTGCAGGGTTAGCACATCATTCACGGACACTTGTTGGCAAATTATATTTGCATTCATACATGTCAAGCTTCGGTTGTCTCATGAGCTTAGGGAAACGTAATACTTTTATTTTTTATGATGTTTGGGATTTGATGCCTTAATCATGCACTTGGAAATCTTGTGGTCCTACAATAGATTTACATAAACCTATGACATTCACACCAACTTATGTTGACGT
Source organism: Tanacetum coccineum (assembly GCA_026074375.1). Lineage (NCBI taxonomy): Eukaryota > Viridiplantae > Streptophyta > Magnoliopsida > Asterales > Asteraceae > Tanacetum > Tanacetum coccineum. The sequence continues at coordinate 12,225 of BQNB010002656.1, forward strand.
TTTTAAGCATGTTTTTCAGGTCAATAAGGCACGAGGACAATGATACCTTGGGAGTCAATAATTGAAGAGTCAACACTTAAGATTTGACTCCAATGTATCATTGACACCTCGTGCCTTATTGACCAGAAAAACATGCTTAAAACTCACATAAAGTGGTGATCATAGGTTTAATGTAAATCAATTGTAGACCACAAGATTTCCAGTGCAATGAATAAGCAACAAATGCAAACATCATAAAACGTAATTACGTTCCTAGCTCATGACACCGAAGCAGAAATGAAATGAATGCAAATAAAAATTTGCCAACAGGTGCCATCGAATGATGTGCTAACCCTGCAACATCCCAGATTTCGTACATGGGTATGCGTTCTTTCCCATGATAGCTAGTCACCCAACGGGGATCGTCAATCCCTAATAGATCTATCCATAACATTCGCGCCTGCACAATGTAATTCCCAATCATATCTATGCAATTAACAGTTCATGATCATGGACATAAAAGGGGTTATGGTAACTTAGGCAAACACGTAATCATGGCATAAATTGTCACTTATGCTCCAGTTGTAAACAAAGCATGGTTATCACCCCAATGATGTAAATCATTTAAATAATTGTAAAGCATGGGCTATGAACTCACCCTTTCCGGTAGTTCCTGAATGATACCAAGTAACCAAGTAGGTAGTGATCACACCGTTAAATTTTTTTAGTACCTAAGTAAGTACGTTCAAGTCTTAGTTTACACATTTAAACTAACGACTCATTGTATAAACTAAATTCCATTTTAAGTTTATATATATACCGTTATCACTTGTGCGGTGATGCACAAGATCATTGTTTTTATAATTTTGATGGTTTCTCGACAAACGTGTAATCGTTATAAATAAATATACTTATTTATTTCGTCATTGACTGAACTCGTTTATTATCCGAATATCTCGAGGTCCGACCCGCTCGATAAGTGTTTCCATTTCATATTCACTTTTGATTTTTACCTAACATACCCTTAAGTTTCTAAATATTTACTTTATCCCTGGTATTTACAAATATACACCTATATAACATAAACCCTTTAGTTTCGGAATTGACATCATAAGTACCCTTAAAGTTTATATGAATTAGTTTAGGTCCTTAAGTTCAGGAATGTTGCAAGAACAGTCCCTGGGTTATTGAAAATCGAAATTGACTAAAACTAACCCCTTATGTTTCGTGGAATTACCTTTTGGTCCCTTTGGTTTGCGAAAATTCCATTTAGCTCCGAAATAAATCCAACAGTGGCAATTTCTCTTTGTTAAGCTCGTTTAAGTTTATAAAAATGTTTCGTGAAAAATAAGCGCATCGAGCTTATTTTTGGCTTAACAGCCTTATTGGTCCCGTTAAGTCCCCGTTTAAGCTTTTTAGAGGGCCCGTAATGTTTTAATAAGTCTAAATATTGTTAATAAGCTCGCGTGGGTTGGTTAAGCTTCAAATAAGCTCGGGGAGCTTATTGTGGCTTATTTCGAGCTTATTGGGCTTATGGGCCCAATAGCTTAACCCGAATAGAACCTAAATGGTTTCTTAGGCATTTTAGCTTATTTCCCATTTATTTCAACTTAGCTTAATCTGTTTCGTTTTCAGCTTATTGGAAATAAGCCAATAAGCATTGGTTTAATGGCTCTCGGGCCCATTGGTGATCCGAAAGGCTTTAAACCCAATTGGTTCGGTCCCGTTTGAGGTCCTAAAAACCTCGTTGTAGTCCGTTAAGCACTTAGAGGGTCAGCTTGCTTATTTTGCTTATTCGATAAGCAAATAAGCCCGCTGTTGGGCCTATTGGGCCGGGTATGAACCCGAATGGGTTCTAGGGGTTGGGGCTTGGTCCATTAAGTACATTTAAGTCCGTTAAGCTTATTAAGCCCCCATAAGATCACCAATAAGCTACTCGAGCTTATTGTGAGCTTATTTGCTCATTTAGGGCCGTTTAATGGGCTAGGAGGCCCAGTTAAAGGGTTCGTTGGGTTTCTAATGGAGTAAAGCCCTATATGAGAACCAAACAGAGCACTTCTAATCATGTTTAGGCCGAGTGCCTTGTTAATAAGCGCGGATTATTAATCTGGGTCCGAAAGGTTTATAGTGTCTTGTAATAGTCTCATTAAATCCGCCAGCACCAAAGTAACGTTTTTAACATTTTCTAATCGTGACCCGCTACATGCAATCGTTACTTAAGGTCGTACACACGTTTCCATACCACCACGTCATGATTATAACGATAGTTTACGTATAGTTGTTTATGTATGGCACCACACAATGTTGTTTTGCGACAAGAAAGTGTGCGTGAACCATGCATGGGTCGAACCATGCATGTTTCACGTAACCTTGAGTTTCAAACTCGAAGTATAAGCAAAACTAGGATCAAGTAACGATATATGAGTATGAATGACAACGTAGAGGACTTAGAATGACTTACAATAGTCCCTAGCTCTTGGTTTTGGATCGAGAGACAACTCGAGAACCTTATACTTAAAACGTGTGATACCCTAAGCCTTCAAAGCTCGTTTTCCCAGTCTCTAGCTCGTGTGAGAATCTCGATCAACCTTAATACTGATCTAAAGGGTTCTCTAAAATCCTAGTGACCAAAGTGGGTCGGTATGGTCGCTTTAGTGAATGACGGAGTTGAATAGAGGGTAGAGTGATCGTTTTAGCTTTGAGAGAGTTTAAGGGTTGGTGAAAATGTATTATGTGAGTTAGGGAGTGTTATTTATAGGTAAGTGAGCTTAGTTACACCCTTTAGTCCTAAACCAAGCCAAACCGTGCCCTATGAGGTGGTTTCGAGACTTGCTAGTTACTTACTCATGGTTTTAGCCTAAACCACTTGAGTACAAGTATTAATTACCTAGGTGATGTACAAGATTATGTTAGATTAGGCAAATCTATGAGCTTGGGTGTTCTCTTCTTGATAGTTCCCGCATAAAGGAGATCCAAAGCAAAGAAATGGGTTATTACCCAATGTGTCAAGCATTGTTAGGGAACCATTAGGACAAGAATTTATTACCTAGCATATGTACATGTACTTAAAGATCAAGAATAGAGATTTGCTAGTTAATAAATCCACATGGGACGATTTTTATGTGAGTTCACTTGTCACATTCGGCATTAAGGTGATATAAACACAAGACTTGATTAAGTTTTGTGTTTAGGCTCTCAAAGTGGGTATTGGTTTGAGTCTAGGTATGTCTAGGTATTTCCGGGGTGCGTCCAAATGTATTTTATCACGAAACGTAATCCTTTTACGTGACCAATAAAAATAAAATACGCAAAGTACATAATTATCATCAAAATAATTATTCCTTACTTGGTTGATGTAAACCTTAATTTATTTGGTGACCGTTATAACATTCGCTTGAATATTTCTAGTCTACGCGATTTAGCTTAAAAGTAAACCTTTTAAAAGTAAGCGCGAATCGGACAAAAATAAAGTAGTAGATCATTAATATAGACCGTACAATGACACAAAAATGAGAAAGGTATACACTTGAGTTCAGCTGTAGTCTGCTATATGCATCTGAACATAGTAGATAGACAAGGTGAATAAACTGGTATAGTCAAGAGGCCTGGTTTAGTGCATATCAGTTTTCTATAAACCCAGTGATTGGATCTAAGTACTGGAAAAGAACAAATAATGAACCACCATTACCACCAATTTGTAGAAGGTTGCCAGGGAGACTAAATAAGAAAAGAATCAAATGCCCAACAGAAACTACCAATGCCACCCATAGCACCCAAATCAGTAATGTGAGAGTAGGCAAATGACTTTGATCAAAATTGCAGGAAAAGGTCCACAATAAGGCAACTTAGTAAAAATGAAAACAACCTAAACCACAAGTAGAAAGGAAAAACCTAGGGAAAAGAGCCAACCTTATTGTTGGTCAAACCTGCAACTAGAGGTGGTGCTTTTGAAGCAGAGGTGGTAGGGTGTCAGAGAGTGGTAGAAAGTGGAACAGCTCCCGGAACAATGAGAGAATGATGGAACGGTAAAGAGGTGGCAGAACAGGTAGGGGTGGAAGATCTGGTGGGAGGGGTGGAAGATCTAGTGGGAGGGGTGGAAGAGGAGGTGGGACTGGTTACATAAATACATGTGGTGGACACTTAACAGATAAACAGGTACATATCAATCCTAATAAAGCTTTATTCAGTTGTCAAATATTCTAAATAGAGTGTATACAGGAACAACAATTGGCACAGGATGAAGAAATTTTTAGAGAATTCATGGAAGAAGAAGCAAGGAAGGAAGAAGAATATGCAAGGAGGTGTAGAGAAGAAGAAGAGTGGGAGGCTCAGATGGATTGGACACGTCCAATGCATTGGACTGAAGATGGTAATGAGGGTAACAAAGAAGGTGAAGATATTGTTGTTCAAGATAACCCTACTCAACCAACCCAACAATCTGTGATACATGCTGAACCAACCCAACAGCCAACAAATGAAGATGTTGCAGCAAATGAAGATGTTGCAGCAAATGAAGATGTTGCAGCAAATGAAGATGTCAAAGGGAAAGCACCAGTGGATGAGGGAAGCAATGTTGCAGCAACACCTTCTAAGAAAAGAAACAGGCAGAAGTGGATGGATCAGTCATATGTGGATGGGGTCAGGATTTATGTGAATAACCGTGGAAATCATCAAGGATCAATAGAAAAACCAACAAATAGCAAGCCTTTTAAGTTTGACCAATTTTGGAACTGATCAACCCCTGAGAAGGCATTTGATATTCTGAATCTGATTGCCAGCTTTTATTGTAATGAATGAATGTTTAAGAATGTTTAAGTTATTGTAAGGAATTTGTTAGGATCTTTATGTAAGGTGGACAAAGGCATGTGGACACATTTAGTGCCCTTTCTATGTAAAAAACTTTGCGTCAACACCTTTATTCCAGAAATATGACAGACCTTTCCTTAATATATCCGGCTTGATTATCAATATGTTATTTGTATTTTTCAATTTCTTGGGTAGGGTCAAATGCCAGTTATGTTGTCTACATAAGTGCAGACCATTTCTTATTATATCCTGACCTTGAAAATCTAATGATATAAAATCACCCAGCACTATTGTTAACATAAACCTCATATCATTCCATTGGAAACATCACAAGGGTGAATCTGTTACAAAATATGATACCATTTGAACACGACTAAGTTCTACTACCACCTTTCTACCAAATCTAAGTCAATGCAACCTTAATTCATGGAAAGATACAAATCAAACAAACAACAAACAGATCACCGCGTGACTTCCAGAAAAATGCTTTCTTTTGATATTTGCTCAACTCATCCCTCATAGTCTGCATTTCAAGTTGAAGAGGAACAACTTCTTCTTGGCTACTTATCTCAGTTTCTAGTTGTCTCATTTGAGATGGATTAAGAAGCCTGTACATTTCATACAAGTGGGTACTGTACCCCTCATTATCACATCATCATCAACCAACCCCAAAAGTACACTTCTTGCCCCCATATTCTGACAAAAAAAACATAATTCACTTAGTAACATATAATGTCATGACTCAATTAAATTAACTTACTAATTCTGTTTGGGCAAACAACAAATTCTTTTGGCTGGGTGTTCTTTGGTCCAAGAGTAAAATATCATTACGGGACGACGCCCATTTACATTCCGTTCTTATTTCCAATGTTTGAAAAATGAAGAAGAATGAAACATTTTTGGATTTCAATGATTTTGGAAATTAGGGTTTATGTGTGGGAGGAATCGCAGGGGTGGGAGGAAATTAGGGGAAAATAAAGTGTGGTTTATGGGTTTATAAAAGGTTGGTGGTTTAGTGTGAACCGGGATAGGCACCGGGTTTATTGAACCGGTGCCACGTGTGAAAATAATATGATGTGGAAATAAAAACAAAATCGACGTGGATAATATGATGGAGAAGTGTTTCATATTGAACAAAAATTTGAAAGTAGCTTGGTAATATCGGCTAATCAAAAAAGTTGTTCAAAACGGTGTTAAAATCTTCAAACATACATTTAGTGCAAATTGACATATAGTTAAACACCAACTTAATAATGTGATGAAAGTACATTTATATACAGTCAAATCAATTTAAACTTATCGGCAAATATTTTTTCCTAGAAGTTATATAACACATGAGGATTTCAATATATATTGGGAGATGGTGGACCCTGCATGAGATTATATCTATTGGATTTGGTTAAGTTGTTTTTGGACATCTAGGAGGCCAAGAATAGAGCTCATAATTTAGCTCATTTTGGCATGTAATCCAAACTCAACTATGTCCGAAATCTACCTAAATATCAATTTGTTTAATAGTACCTTGTAATATGATAAAAAAATGTCAATTTGCAAAGGAAAATATAAGTGAATAGTGTTTGAGAGTCATAATAGTTTTTTTAACATTGCACTAACTTTTCAACCTCTTTCATAATTTTATTATGATTCAAATAAATTAGTCAAGTTTACCAACTTGTGTGATGTTAATTAAATAGCAGAGACATTTCCTATCTATCTAGCTATATACTCCCTCCGTCTCATATTAAGTGTCCATTTTTGACTTTTTAAAGTCTTTTTTCTTCAACTTTGACCTTAATTATTTCTTCTTATATTATATGATACTCAATGCAAAATATATGAATGGATAGAGTTTCGAATGTATTTTTCATTGGTATAATTTTCAGTAAGCATTATATAACATAAAGAAAAATATTTACGGTCAAAGTTTATGAAAAAAGAATTCAAAAAGTCAAAAATTGACACTTAATATGGGACGGAGGAAGTATATGTTTTTAAAAGACTAATGACTAGATTATACATCCATGCAAGATGTATTTAAAGAGTTCTAGGTTGAAGACTCTACTTATCAATCCTAATTATCAACGCTAATTTTCAACGCTCAGCTCGAAAATATTGCCTAACAACCCTTGTTTTATGTAAAAGCAATTAAACATGCATTCACCAACTATTAACCTTTGATGTATGTTGACTTTAAGTCAACCAATCCCAGGCTCCTTTTAAGTATCTATAAATACACTTGAGAGCTAAATGGTAACACCACAACATACCTTTGTTTTCAATCATACAAACTCAACCAAAATGGTCAGTTCAAAAGAAGATGTAGCCAACAAACTCAAAATTCTTATAGCTGCTTTAAACGATAAATGGGAAGACGTAATCCATCGTTCGACGAAAATCCAGAACTAATGACAGAACCAATCAATACCAAGGGTGAAACAGCGTTGATGATAGCTGTGGGAACAAATCGTTCACATAACTTCGTCGAAAAGTTGGTGCACCGTGTAAAACACATTGACGGTGCTGCTGAAAAGTTGTTTTGTAAGAGTTCAAGTGGAAACAGCCCACTTCACCAGGCTGCTAAGATTGGGAATACTAAAGATGCAATGATCTTGGTAGAGCAGAACATTAATATGACTCGTGAACTGGATGTAAATCATCATACACCATTGATTTGGGCTGCAAGGCATCGTAACAAAAGCACGCTTCAGTACTTGTTGAAAGTGACTCCAGCAGAAACAATATCATTGGAGGAAGGGATTAGTAGTTTGTATGCTGGAATTCCTGGTGGTGATCTCATTACTTTCACAATTCAGGCTGGATTCCTTGGTACGTAAAATCTTCAATTTAATAGTAAAATACAATTGATATAACCAAATTCTATTGTTAGGCAATGATAATTTCATTCTAGTATGAATTTATTATATTGTTTTGCAGATGTAGCGTTAGAAATAATAGACATGCACCCGGACATCGTGCTAGAAGATAGTGGGAATTAAAGAAATGCTTTGGAAGTGTTAGGCACCAAACCGGACTTCTTCCCTAGCGGTCTCAAGCTTGGATATATGAGTCGTCTTGTTTATTCATGTAACCGCCTCTTCTGCCTCTCTCTCTTTCTCTCTCGTGTATTGTTGTTACGAGTAAACTATTGAACTGTTTTGCTAACTATAACCCTTAAGTACATAGTTTTGAACCAAAAACGAAAGAGCCGGTTGCAACTAATTAATTAACAAAGATGAAAACAAAGGTCTGGCCCTCGATAAAAATGTTCAAGGACTAACTATGAGTTTTAACAATTATGTTTGGTTGAGAACAGATATACAAATGAACAAGAGAAGTGGAAAAGTTGTTCAAATCGACACTTATCCAAAGGTTTTCGACAAAGTATAATTCACTAGTCTTTCATTTATATCCTTTGATAGACTCTATATGTTTTATATATGCTTATTTTACCCAACAAAAAAATTCAAAAGTTTAAGAATATTTCTCTGTTAAACAGATAATCAGCGGATTTTGGAGTGTTCTTCAATGTCTAGGTATGTTAATGAATTCATTAGTGATTGTTAGTTGCTGTTTATCATCTCTAACTTTGCATCATATAATGTCGATAATTGTAGCTCCATCAATCAAGAATATCCATGATATGAAAGTAAAACACTCCCAAAGCAAGCTCCTCACAGAACTTATATGTGAAAGAGTTACAGAAGTGGATGATAGTAACAAAGTATTAAAGATATTAGGATCTGCAGCATTTACTGCAGTCCAACATGGAATTCCTGAGGTCGTCAAGGAGTGCCTTGTCAAGTACCCGGACATAATTTCGTACAAACGTGACAACCCTGGCAACCGTGACGAGTCTTACTTGCCTCTTGAAGTCATAACACAACGTCAAGAAAAAGTGTACAATGTTATATGGCAATCATTTGATCACAAGGTATTCCAAGCAACTTTGATTGATGAAAAAATGGAGAACTCACTACACAAGGCTGGAACGTTGGCACCGCCTCATCGACTAAATGTTGTGAATGGTGCAGCTCTTCAAATGCAACGTGAGCTACAATGGTACAAGGTACTCACAAAAACCTTAGAGTCAACGAAATGACAATAGTTTAACTCCAAAAAAAATGTTAACATAGAACTTAAAACAACTTCTTTCATAATCAAAATCTCTGTATATGGTTTTGTGACATGTAACTACATTTTTAACTCATGAACAAAGATTAAATGCTATGCCAGAGAATTACATGTATCTTTACATAAGACCTTGTCAAATAAGAGTCATTAAACACAGATTCAGTGACATCTTTTTGTGTCATTAGCTAAAAGCTATGTCACTAATCTCACTCTTCTTGTTGTATGTTTTCAAACACACAATAGACCTTGTTATACAGATAGTGAAGTCAATGATCTTTTGCCCTTAATACTACCGTGTATCTTTGTGCAGGAAGTCGAGAACTTTATTGATCCCTTATTTCAACATGCTCGCAACATCAATAAGACAACCCCCCAAAAGCTTTTACGATTTCGTCAGTTTTGTTACGTTTTCGTCCGTTTTTTTACGATTTCGCCTGTTTTTTTACGATTTCGTCAGTTTTTTTACGATTTCGTCAGTTCTTTTACGTTTTCGTCAGTTTTTTACGTTTTCGTCCGTTTTTTTACGATTTCACTCGTTTTTTTACGATTTCGTCAGTTTTGTTACGATTTCGTCCGTTTTTTTACGATTTCGTCCGTTTTCATACGATTTCGTCCGTTTTTTTACGATTTCGTCCGTTTTTTTACGATTTCGTCCGTTTATCAAACAACTCAGCCCCGAAAAGGTATGAATTAAAATGCTATCATTTCAATTAATGTTGCTGGAAGCTTCGTGCTAGACGTTAGGGGAATACTTTCAAAATATTACATTTCATTTCTGAATTATGTTCGCACGTGTCCCAAAACTCAAACATATCATAACCATCAAAATGCAAACAAAAAAGTAACTGCTCACATTATCACTTCTAAGTTACAAGATAATAAGCGTGTTTAATAGGGATGGATATACAACAAGATATTTTGTTATAATATAAAATAAATATATCTTACCAACAAGCATGAAGAGCAAAGAATTATGAGATACAACAGATAAGGGGTTTACCGTATGAATACTTTGAAATGCTACCGTATTATTGTCACAACCTAGAAAGAAAAAACCAAAGGACAATCATACGTATCAAAACAAACGAACAAGGAGTTTTCGAGATGTTATTCATTGACATTGGTGCTTTGGTAAGTCATGCTCAATTTTTCTGAATAATAATAAAATAATAGTACGTCACTATACAATATTTATAATGGTTTATTTCAGATTCGTACGTTCATCAATGATCTACGCCCTTTGCTTATAGTCGATGCGGCGCATTTAAAGGGTCTATACAAGGGAACAAATCTGGTAGCTGTGGGCATGGATGTAAACAACCAGACTGTGTCAATTGCTTTTGGTATATGCAAAGGGAAAACAGGTCCATGTTGGTCATGATGGCTTTGTGTACTTAAAGAATGCATTGGTGATAACCTCAATTTGCTTTTCATATCTGATTGGCATCCTTCTATAGCTTTGGCAGTACACAATGAATTCCCTTTAGCCTTTCATGCTGTATGTTGTCGTCATGTACTGATGAACCTAGCTTTGAAAAAGAAAAAAAAGGTCTATTCTGGAAAATATGCAAGTTATATACAACAAAAGAATTTACAAACAACATGAACATACTATAGGATGTTCAGCCTGATGTTTACCACAAGCTTTGTCAAGCTGGTCCTCAAAGATGGTCAATAGCGCATTGCCTACTAGTTCGTTACAATTATATGACATCGAATAGTGTGGGTTCTGTTAATGCTTGTATTGTACTGAAAAGAAAGCTACCGGTCACAATATTGGCCGAGACATATCGTGCATTGGTGCAAGACTGGTACTTTAAACGTCGAGAACTTGCAGGTCTCTCTCTTTCCAAACATAAACTCAAACTTCAATTTTTTTTCAATATGAACTACTTGATTGATTTTTGTTTATGTATTCATGTAGCAAATATGACGTATGAAATAACTGATTGGGTAGCGGACAAAGTGCATAAAAGAAAGCTGAAAAGGGCCGCATGGATTGTTCACGGTCTTAATCAATATCAATACCAAGTTTCAGACGGCCGATAAAATCGTGAAGTTAACTTTGAGACAAGAACCCGTGAATGTCGCAAATGACAGCTTTCTGGGATACCGTGTGGTCACGTTATAGATGTAACAAGGTTTGTAGGCTTGATGGATTGTGTCCAATTTGTTGCAGTTTAGTTTAAAAAAGACAAATATCAAGGCACTTACGCAGAATCAATTCATTTTGTTGGAAATATGCAAGAATGGGAATTTTTGCACCATATTCAGAAAGCTGTTGCTCCTCGAATGGACAAACCACAGCTCGGTCGTCTAAAAAATACAAATCGTATACCATCTCAGGGTGAGGAGCCAAGAGTTATACATTGTAGCAGATGCAATCAAGCGGGCCACATACGTGATCAGTGCAATAAACCATTTGTCCCTGAGCCGCCTATAAACATACGTAGATGACATGATCAAGAATTTCCAAGAAATGACCAACCATCGTTCGACAACCCATATCAACTGTATGACAACACTTTCCAGAGTTATAACCGATACCCATCACAGCCATACGGTGAAACCACATACCCCTCACAGCCATACGAGCAACATCACACAAACACATCTTAACCATGCGATGGACATCACACACAATCGGCTCAAATGTATTAACAATACAATTCTCATCAATATATATCGCAACATCTAGATGATCTAAACACTAATGGTTCAAGTAGTTAGTTTACCTCGTTTGGTTTTTAACCATTTGTATGTTTTTATGATTTTTGTTGGTAATTTGTAATATATGCTATGAATACTGTAAAAATTTTCATTTTCAATGAAACTAAATATATTAGTACAACAACAGTACATAAATAATTTAAATGTTGGCTTTAAATACTCTGGACAACCTCAGTGTCATTGATGAAAAACATTAAATATGGCTGTGGGTCACACTATATAAACCACATTGTTGTGGTTCAACTTTAACAACAATATTACGTTGTTTCCTTAACTAATTACATTCTCAAACAATGACATTCAAGGTCTTACTACACCATTATGAAAGGTTCACTACTCCGCCTAGAAGAAAATTTGTTGGTGGGATAGTTGCTACCGTAGATCCTGTAGAGTAGATAGCTTTTTAACAGATCAAGTGAAATTAATATTAACAAACTCTTTGGGTTATGATGAAAAATCCCCAACATTTCTTTATTTATTGAAACCTAATTGTAGTCTAGATTCAGGTCTTGTACCTTTGGTTGATGCTATACAAGAGCACGACATGATACTCACGTATACTCAAACTCATCAAAACCGACTACATGCGTACGTTTCTTAGGTGGAGATATCCCCACTTGTCGTGGCCAACCAGCGCAAAGATTAGAGAAACAAAAAGGAAAATCAAGGAAAACCTTCTTGTTCAAAAAAATTATCTGACTAGTTACTAAATAATGATCTTTTATCATTGTTTTGTCGTACTATGATTTACATTTTATATTATCCCATGCTATTTTATCATCTACTTTCTTTGTTTTAGGCTGTAACAATAAACATTAAAGTGACAACACAATGAAATGATATATTCAGACAACAAAAAGACTTATCATTTCTGACAACAAAATGACTTATCCCGTGCTTGTTTGTATCATCTACTTTCCTTGTTTTATGCTGTAACAATAAACATTGAAGTGACAACACAATGAAATGACATATTCAGACACTTCTTTCTTTCACAAAATGTCGACATTACTAATACTACTTTCTAGTTCGATGTAAACCACAACGGAGAATTTAAACTTAACCCGCTAACCTATCAAGATGATTCGGGACTAAATATAAATGTTCTAGCAATGGATTTTGAACTTATGGTTTGCTTTCTAAAAAGAAAAATACAAAGACGATTCACTACTCTTTATTACATATTGCCACCAAACAACACGTTATCAGGTATGAAAGCAATTAAGAATGATTCTGATACTAATGTTATATTGCAAAAGTTGTTGGGAACCTCCATATTTTGTGTAGGGGCTACCTCGTACTCAAAGGGGTAATGATTCAATATTCGTTGTTGTTGATCGTTTCTCTAAAATGGTGCACTTTATCCCTTGCAAGAAGACAACAGATGTAGTTAATGTGGCTCAGCTGTTCTTTAGGGATGTATACTGTTTACATGGTTTACCTTCCTCTATTGTTTCTCATCGGGACACTAGGTTTCTGAGTTATTTTTGGCGTAGTTTGTGGAAGATGGTGAATACTCAACTTAATTTTAGTAGTGCTTATCATCCTCAAACTGATGGGCAAACTGAAGTTGTTAACAGGTCCCTTGGTAATCTGATGAGGTGTTTGGTGGGTGATCATGTGAAGGCATGGGATCAAAAGTTGTGTCAAGCTGCTCATAATCATGCTGTTAATCGAAGCACTGGGTTTAGTCCATTCCAGGTGGTTTATTCTGCTCAACCACGTGGTCCTCTGGATTTAATGACTCCTCGTGTTTCTAGTTCTGTTCCCAAGAAAGTGCAGGATTTTGTTGCAGGGTTACATGATGTTCACAAAGCTGTTCATGAAAATTTGGTTCGTGCCAATTCCAAGTACAAACAAGATGCGGATCACAAGCGGAGACATGTTGATTTTGAAGAGGGTGACTTTGTATGGGCTGTTTTGACTAAGGATCGTTTTCCTGTTGGAGAGTATAACAAGTTGTGAGGTTAGCCTGCTGGAGATTGTGGAGAAGATTAATTCTAATGCTTACCGTCTGAAATTGCCAAGCCATATTAGGTGTTCTGATGTTTTTAATGTGAAACACTTGATCCCTTATCATGGCAACTCTTCTCATGATGACCTTGCTATGAATTCGAGGACGAGTTTTGTCTACCCAGGGGGGAATGATAGAGGCCCAAGTATTGAAGAACGGGCTGACTTGTTTTTAGAAGCCCAAGATCGTGTGAAGAAAATGGCTTGGGCCTCCATCATTCCCCCTGGGCCTCCAAGAATGCCCGACACTGAGAAGCAAGCCAATAAATGTACGTTTGGAGACGCCTCTAATGATCGCTGTGGGAACGAACTGCTCCCATAATTTTGTCAGGGGCCTAATGTTTCTTATCAATCCAGATAGCGATAACCGTCACAGTGAGCTGTATGCCACAAACGACAAAGGATATGCAGCCCTCCATTGTGCTGTAGAGGTTGGGAATACAGTTGATGCATCAATTTTGGTGTCGTGTATGCCAGAATTAACTTTAATTCAGAATTCCAATGGTCATACTCCGTTGATATTGGCTGCATCACATGTTCAGTTGCGGGAAAACACAAAGCTATGAAAGAGTCGGGACTAGTATTCGCCCCGTCAGTGATGGCAATCTCATTACTCTCACGCCGGATTACTTGATATGTTTGAATTTCACCTTAATCGTTTACGTCATTAACAATACAAATGTGTTATCTTAATTTCAAATCTATATATGGTCGAATATGAGTTAGAAAAAATTTGCTTACTTGGTATGCAGATGTGGCGATCCAAATAGTTGAATCATCCCCGGAGATCGTGCTAACACCCAATGGCCAGTCTCAAAATGCTTTAGAAGTATTAGCCACCAAACCACAACTTTTTCCTAGTGGAAGCAAGCTTGGATTTTGGGGTGGTCTTATCTATCCATGTAAATCTTTTTTAGTATTTACTTATTCTAGTGACACTTGCACACACTGTAGAACAAGAAAAACCATTCGTTAGAGGAGATTAGCTCTTGTAAAATTCAAGGATGTGAAACCATAGCTTGTTTTAATTACTTCATAAACTATATACATTCGTTGGTTTTCCAATGTTAATGCTCTGAGAATGAGTATATATGTTTTGAATAATTGTGTGTTTAATTGATTGATGCAATGGATTCCTATCAAGAAAAGTGAAATACGATTAATGAGCAGCCAAGTAGTTGAGGAAGAGGGAATGCTTACCAAATTTTGGGGAATTCGAGACATGGGTACGTGAAAAACCATAAATTATTCCACTTGTTTATGACTGTTTATCATAATTCTAGATCGTGTAATGTGTCTTATTGTAGCACCAGTGCTCAAAAATGTCAGCGAAATCAAAGAAAAAAATTATGAGAGCAACATGCTTGTAAAATACATATGCAAAACTCTGATAGAAAACGAAGATCCGGACACTACTTGGAATATTTTAGGACGTGCAATAGCTACAGCAGTTAAATATGGGATTTATGAGCTTATCGAGTGAGTGCATATTAGCCTATCCAGGCATAATATGGTACCGTTTTGAAGGGTTTAACTTGTTCCATTTAGCCATCAAAGAGCGCCAGGTACAAGTATTCAATCTCGTGTATCAAATGTCTAGTTACAAGACGTTTGCAGCAAGTGAGCTTCATGAAGAGGAACAAGAGAATGCTTTACACATTGCTGCAAAGTTGGCCCAACCTCATCGACTTAATATTGTAACTGGCGCAGCATTACAAATGCAACGTGAACTTCGATGGTTCAAGGTGATCATAGTAAATCCATGAACCCATGGGGTGACAATGGTTGTTGTCTCTTAAAAGATTTTCACAGGGCACATTCAACTTCTAAAGGACAACATCCGTTGTTTTCCCGTTATATGTTCTTTCAACTATTTTACCATCTTTTTATACAAAAATGAACGTGATAAACGTTTTAGTTTGGTCTCTATTTTGGGGTAAACATCTTATTTCAAGGATTAACAAAAAAACATTGAAAGTTTCATTTAAATTATATATAACCTAAGATAAGGAGTCACATATAGATCAGCGACACGTAAGACTGGTTAGCGGGTTACCTTACCTAAAAATCAAAATTTTGGAACATCGGTTACCTTGAGTTTAAACAAAACCTTAACAATATAATCTATCTTCACGCAGGAAGTTGAAAATTTTGTCGAGCCTGCTTATAGAAAAGCTTTAAACAAAGATGGAAAAACCCCTAAAATGGTTTTCGCGGATGAGCATAAAAGCCTACTCAAAGAAGGCCAACAATGGATGAAAGACACGGCATCTTCGTGCATCGTGGTTGTAACGCTCATAGTCACAATCACATTTGCAGCTGCGATCACGGTCCCTGGTGGAAACAAATACGACGGGAAACCTTTATATCTTAATAAATGGGCTTTTATGCTTTTCATCACATCAGACGCCTTTGCATTATTTTCATCATCTACTTCATTGTTGATGCTTTTAGGAATACTTACTTCACGCTATGCAGAACATCGCTTCCTTTATCACTTACCAAAGAGATTGACGATTGGACTTGTGTTCATGTTCTTGTCTATAGCAGCTACTATGATCGCGTTCGGTGCAACTTTAGCACTTTTGCTTAAAGATGAAGTGTCATGGGTCGCAGCTCCAATTGTTGTAATAACAAGCACTCCTGTGGGTTTGTTTGCATTTCTGCAGTTTCGTCTACTCGTGAAGCTAGTCTATTCCACATACGGACCAAGTATTTTTCACAAACAAAACAAACGAATGATCCATTAGGTACATATCATTTATCTGCTTGTGGCATGATGTGTTGCATGAAATGCATTGTAACCATATAATTCTATGCTGTTAATTTTCGTTTAAAACATCACGAGTTTTTTTATTATTTGCAGTGAAATCACGAATGCTCAAGACTCAAAGGCGAAACAAGATATGATTTAGAAACACATCGGAGGTGGAATAATGAATATTTTAATTTCCTTCATTATTGGGTGTATACACAGTTACGATATGATATCAAGATTGTATCATCATCATTTACTCGATCTCCTATAGGCTAAATTGACGCGTAATGTACTTATATTGTTTGGTGTACAATAATGATATCGTACGACTTAATGTATAAGTTCTGCGTCGCTAGGTATGTTAATGCATTTATCTTAACAGTTGTGTACAAACATATAGTCAAGGTTATAAATAGCGTGAAGCGTGACATGGCGGCATAGCCAAGCCACAAGCTTTAGCGTGAGGCGTTGCGTCATAGCGTTTTTAAGGCGTGACTCAAGGTGGCAAAAAATATTTATAGAGCGGTCAATATTAGTTAGCTACTAGGCTTAAAATTGAGTTATGGAGTTACTAAGCACGAATCTCATACAACCCAAATCATAAATACTTGTAAATAAGCTTAAGTCCATGAAATCTTTTAAAAGCTTCAAAAAAAGGCGCGATATAGCGCGCTTTATTACGCCTTATTGCGCTTTATTGCACGCTACGCCTAGAGACGACACCTTGGCTTGTTTCGTAACGTAGAGGTCACGCCTCGCGCTATGACGCCGCTATAGCGCGCCTTTTAAAACCCTCCATATAGTATTATATATCTTTAATTCAACTTTGAAGAAATATACATATCTTATGTAGCTTCTATCACCTGCAAATCTGAAATGTACTATATTAACGAAAAAATTAAACGAATCTGTGTAGAAACATGCCTTATACCGCGTCGTATTTTTTATTTTGCTTATCAAGCCAACAAAATGTAGGATATAGGCTGTTAGTGTTAGTATGCATATTAGTGTAAGTTTAGCTACAGTTTTAGTCAAGATAGGATAAAACGGCCGACTCCTTGTTTATTTCTTTATCTTTGTATCAGCCAAGTTCCAACTCCTATTAGGAGTGGTTTTCGTTCCCCCTCATCTCTATAAAAGGAGGTGAGGGGGGGATGTGCTTTGTACCGTTTTATTTTCCTTCGTTCTCAATATACAATCGTTTGGGAACAAGATTACGTGTCATGTGTAGTTTTACTTTTCTGTCGAGTATAACAACACGTGTGTGTCAAGTTTCTTCTTCAAGGTTTAATCGAGGTTCCGTGTTCTAGCATATTGGGTTGTTGGTCGTTATTCCAACAAGTGGTATCAAGAGCTTAGTTAGAGACTCAACAAGAAGCTAGGTTCGATTATATTTGAAGCTTCTTGGTGATCGAATTTGGAGCAGCAAGGTTTTTGTGTTCAAAGTTTTCGACAGCAAGGTTCCTTGAAGATCAGGTACACGACTTCAAGGGCTTCAAACAAGAAGGGGTTTAGGTTTTGGAGGGCTGTTTCAAGACCAGTTTTGACGCAAGGGTTTGTTCTTTGAATTTTCGGTTTCGAACTTTGAAAGGTGTCGGGTTCTTTGCTTGTTACTTACACCACAAGATTGTTGACAGAAAAAGGGTTCTTGAATCTTTCCTCTTTGTCTAGGTTATCGACAAAGGTGGAGGAAAGTTCAAGGGTTGCTTGGTTTTTGGTTTAGAAGATTAAGACTTGTGTTTTGCAAGGGTACGGTTACTTGGGTTCAAAGAGATCGGTTTCTTGCAAGGATTATCGACAAGGGTTTCATGCTATCGTGATTATTTTCATAACTGGTGCAGCATTACAAATGCAACGTGAACTTCAACGGTTCAAGGTGATCATATCAATTCCATGAACCCATGGGGTGACAATGGTTGTTGTCTCTTAAAAGATTTTCACAGGGCACATTCAACTTCTAAAGGACAACATCCGTTGTTTTCCCGTTATATGTTCTTTCAACTATTTTACCATCTTTTTATACAAAAATGAACGTGATAAACGTTTTAGTTTGGTCTCTATTTTGGGGTAAACATCTTATTTCAAGGATTAACAAAAAAACATTGAAAGTTTCGTTTAAATTATATACTGTACCAAGTTACCTAAGATAATTAAGGTGTCACATGGATCAGCGACACGTAGGACTCGTTAGCAGGTTACCTTACCTAAAAATCAAAATTTTGGAACATCGGTTACCTTGAATCCAACTTTAAACAAAAGCTTAACAATAGAATCTATCTTCACGCATGTAGCTGAAAATTTTCTCGAGCCTGCTTATACAAAAGCTTTAAACAGAGATGGAAAAAACCCTAAAATGGTTTTCACGGATGAGCATAAAAGCCTACTCAAAGAAGGCCAACAATGGATGAAAGACACGGCATCTTCGTGTACCGTGGTTGTAACGCTCATTGTCACAATCACATTTGCAGCTGCGATCACGGTCCCTGGTGGAAACAAAAACGACGGGAAACCTTTATATCTTAATAAATGGGCTTTTTTGCTTTTAATCATATCAAACGCCTTTGCTTAAAGATGAAGTGTCATGGGTCGCAGCTCCAATTGTTGTAATAACAATCACTCCTGTAGGTTTGTTTGCATTTCTGCACTTTCGTCTACTCGTGAAGCTAGTCTATTCCATATACTGACCAAGCATTTTTCACAAACAAAACAAACGAATGATCCATTAGGTACATATCATTTATTTGTTTGTGGCATGCATGTGTTGCATGAAATGCATTGTAGCCATATAATTTTGAGGTTAATTTTCGTTTAACACGTCATAAAGTTTTATATTATTTGCAGTGGAATCACGAATGCTCAAGATTCCAAGGCGAAACAAGAGATGATTTAGAAACACATCTGAGGTGGAATAATGAATATCTGCATTTCCTTAGTTACTATATTGTATAAAGAGTGTATTACTCGTATCATTGTTTACTCTCCTATCGGCTATATAGACGCATAATGTACTTATATTTGGTGTACGATAATGATATCGTATAACTTGATGTAAAAGTTCTGCGTCGCTAGGTATGTTAATGCATTTATCTTCGCAGTTGTATACAAACATATATTATCTTCAATTCAACTTTGAAGAAAATGTCTATATCTTATGTAGCTTATACCACCTGCTAATCTGACATGTAATATATTAGCAAAAAACTCAAACGAATCTGTGTAGAAACATGGCTTACGAACCGGGTCGTATTTTTTATTTGCTTGTCAAACCAACAAAATGTAGGCTTATAGGCCAAAGTTCTAAGATGATTAAATTAGCTCGAAATGCAACCTCAAGAAGCATGTGATTAAAAGAAGTTGACAACTTCGAGTCTTCGATCGAGGCTTAGGTGTGTTTAGCTGAGAGCTTATAAGATTTTCATGAGCTTGAGATTTTAAAATAAGCTAGTTTCTCATATAAGCTTTATTCGGTGCATAAGCTTATAAGAGCTTTTAAAAGATAAGCTACCTAGCAGTGGCTTTTAATAGATGCATGTTTGAGTTTTTGGTGTTGTTAATTACATAGTTACATTTATCTTAAATTATGCGTATTTGTAAGTTTTGTTTTTTAATGTCATTTTACGCTTACAAGCTTCAACTCTAGCTCGAATTTATTAAACATAAAGCTCAAAATTCCGAGTCCATAAAAGTATAGAACCTCAATTTTTCACAGATGACAAATTTTTTTATTTGTTGTTCTAAGGGTTTTGGAACGTTGACTATTTTTAGAAAGGTCGAATATCCAATCAGTAGCGTGGCTTTGTAACGAATTTCTATCTATCGCACAAATATTACATTTAATATTATTGAAACTTGTACATGCGTCATTATGTAGTGTGTTCATAAGTAATTAACTATGCATGCATCATGCTTATTAAACTGTCCAACAGTTTATGCATCATGCTTATTAAAGGTTAATGACATTTAATAGCAACGTACTTTCCAATTTGAGCCGTTATCAGATACAAACCCAAATAAGTATCACAATACCAATCGAACTTTTAAAATTTGTGTTATTATCATACGTTTGCTTATGTGGCAATACTGGCTACCGGCTACACCGGTCAAAAAGACTACGTGAAATATTTTTTTTAAAAATAACTTAAAAAAAAGGTAGTTGGGTCACTTTAATATAACTTATGACTTATTATACGTTTTCTTATGACTTATCAAACACAACCAAATACACCAGTCAAACAAAATCCACATCTCACACATGAACCCTAATTCTATTAACCTAAAATTGACCTCCTAATTCGTTGATTTTGATAGGGCTTTTTAAAGGTAAGTCTTTTAATTAAGTTATTCATGCGTTTGATCACTTCAATTTTGTGTTTTTTGTTGTTATAACCCGTAACCCAAATTTTAACGTTTTTTGTTTTTATTGCAGAATGGTTAGCCTTACAATTACGTTTTATCATGAAGGGATTTTTGTTGGGCCTCCTTTAGAGTATCTTGAGGGTAACAAAGATACAATGAAAGATTTGGATTTTGGAAACTTCACATATGGTAAGTTTTTTGATTGTATCAAGGCTGCTACTACATTCCCTCCTGTTGGTCTTTTTTATTGTCTCCCTAGAAGTGACTTAAGTGATGGGATTAGGGAGTTAAAAAATGAACAACAGTTAGCTGATTTTGTAGCAGCAGCTTTAGGAAATGGTGGGCACATTGATGTATATGTTGAACATCATGGATATGATATCCATGATTGGTTTTCAAAAGATAATGATGATTTAGAGGATTATGATGAGGATGAATGTGTATTAGATGATATATTATCCTTTATTGAGGAACCACAATTTATAGGAGAAGAAGAAGTTATCATACCAAATAGGTGCACTAGTGGTCCCTTTTTAAATAGGTTATGCAAAACAGATCCTAAGAAAACCACTAGGAACACATTTGGTACAAATAAAGAGAATGCAAATGCACTTGTAGAAGATGAACAAGAGGATCAAAGTGTGGATCCTATTTACAAAGTAAAACTTGGAATAGTCTATCCTGATCATGATCCAGACCATGAAATTTAAAGACCATGAAGAGATGAAGATGATGTTGGTTAATTATGGTGTAGCTAATGGCTATCAACTTTGGTACAAAAGGAATGATTATAAATCATTACTGGTTTTATGTGGTAGGAATGTTAAAGAGGGAAGGTGTGCTAGTAAAGTAGGTAGAAAGGGTATACAAAAGAATGTATCAAAGGCTAGTAAAGGTAAAGAGAAAGTTGAAGAGGGCAAAGGTAAAGAGAAAGTTGTAGTGGGTAACAAGAAATGGACTAAACAAGCAATTAAGCTATCAAAGTCACCTTCTAAGAAAGGAACTAAAAGGAAAACATCAGATAACTTGTGCAAGTTTAGGTTATGGGGTTCATGGATGCAAAATGAGGCATCATTTCAGATAAAGACACTAATTCCAGATCATAATTGTGCTAGGGTCTTTAATTTTGGAGCATTGGTCACGTACAAGTGGATTGCAAGGCATTATGTTAGAGAGATTGTTAGTAACCCTAAGATAAGTCACAGAGAATTACAAGCTGCTATTAGGGAGAAATTCTTGATCAATGTCAGCTTAGGACAAGTTAGAAGGGCAAAACAAAGAGCTTTATATGATTTTGAAGGTGGGTTAATAGAACACTATGGTAAACTATGGGACTACAGAGACCAATTATTAAAAACCAACCCCGGATCAACTGTGAAGTTTGATGTTGATGAAGTCTCAGGTGGTAAAACCTACTTCAAAAGGTTCTATGTCTGCTTCAAAGGTTAGTTTTAATATTTTTCTTTTTGTTATCTTATTTTAAAAATTATTAATCTGTATAGCTATATGTCTATTCTTGTTGATGTAGCAATGAAAGATGGATGGACTGCGGGTTGCAGAAAAGTGATTGGTCTGGATGGGTGTTTCTTGAAAGGGACAATCAATGGAGAGTTGTTGACAGCTATGGGACGAGACGCCAATAACCAGATGTTCCCGATTGCGTGGGCTGTAGTAACTGTCGAAAATAAAGACAACTGGTTATGGTTCCTTGTATCTCTTGGTGATGACCTGAATCTTAATAGAGGGGCTACTGTGACTATAATTTCAGATGGACACAAGGTATTAGATAAGTTATCTCTTGTTGTAATCTATCATAGGATAAGTAATCTAATTGATAAATGTTGTTGTTTTATTTTGGACAGGGTCTTAAAGAAGCAGTAAGGGAATGGTTACCATTGGCAGAACATAGACAATGTGCCAGGCACATCTACGCAAACTTAAAGAAAAGTTGGCCAGGACTTCACTTTAAAAGTCTATTTTGGGGGGCAGCTTCAGCTACTTTGAAACATGTATTTGATGAGAAAATGAAACTACTAAGTAACCTTAATGAACACGCTCATAAATGGTTGGTGGAAAGGGACCCAAATACATGGAGCAGAGCTTTCTTTCATATGGATAGGAGTTGCGGGGCATTTGAGAATGGAATTTGTGAAAGTTACCATGCTGCTATAATAAATCAACGGGGTAAGCCTATTATTACCATGCTAGAAGATATTAGGATTTATTTGATGCAAAGGTTAGTGATAATGTCTGAGAAAGCTAGGGGATTAACTGATATAATAACCCCATCTGTTAGAAAACAACTTGAAAAATTGAAAGAATATCTTAGGTTGTGGGAAGTGTATCCTAGTGGTTATAGAGAGTTTGAGGTTAGGAAGCTAAATGCAGGCTTTGGTGTAAACTTGGAAACACACAAATGTACATGTAGATTGTGGGATTTGACTGGGATACCTTGTATCCATGGTGTAGCAGCTTATGCATATCTGATGAAGGATCCTGCTGAGGGTGTTTCTGATTTCTATAGTAAAACAGCATGGCAAAACTGTTATATTAGTTTCATTAAACCTGTTTCTGGACAATCAATGTGGGTCAAAACTGGACTTCCACCTCCAATGCCTCCTAAGAAGAGAGTAATGCCAGGCAGGCCTAAACGCAAAAGGCAAAAACATCCAAGTGAAGTAAATGATTCTAGCTCTCAAAGGGTATCCAGATTTGGAAGAACTATGACTTGTAGCAACTGCTATCAGAGAGGGCATAATAAAAAAGGATGCAAGAATGAAACAGTTGATCCACCACCAAAGGAAGTAAGGCCTAAAGGGAAAAGGAAGGGTGGTCAGAATGGTTTTGAGAGTGCAGCAAGTGCACTAAAGAGGATGAGAATGGATGCAACTGCCAGTGGTAGTGGACTCAGTGAGGTAATTATTTTCTTTCTTTAAAATTATAAAACATTTTATAAGTTTATCAAACATTAAGCTTATGTGTAATGCAATCTTGTTAGGAAGAAGATGCAGATCTTGCAAATGCAGATCCTGCAAATGCAAATCCTGCAAATGCAAATCCTGTAAATGTAGATCATGCAAATGCAGATCCTGAAGAGATGGAACATATAGAGATGGAACATGTAGAGATGGAAGAACCTGTGATGTGCACATGGAAGAACCTATGCACATAGAAGAACATGTTCAAGAATCAGCTGTTCAA